>VZQC01007611.1:6258908-6370027 GCA_009823505.1 Rhizomys pruinosus
GGTACCCTCCCTCCACGCACTACCAGTCAGGTGCCTTCCTAGGTACCCTCCCTCCACGCACTACCAGTCAGGTGCCATCCTATATACCCTCATTCCTCGCACTACCAGTCAGGTACCTTCCTAGGTACCCTCCCTCCACGCACTACCAGATAGGTACCTTCCTGGGTACCCTCCCTCCACGCACTACCATTCAGGTTCAATCCTAGGTACCCTCCCTCCACGCACTACGAGTCAGGTGCCTTCCTAGGTACCCTCCCTCCACGCACTACCAGTCAGGTGCCTTCCTAGGTACCCTCCCTCCACGCACTACTAGTCATGTACTTTCTTAGGTACCCTCCCTCCACGCAATACCAGTCAGGTGCCTTCCTAGGTACCCTCCCTCCACTCACTACCAGTCAGGTACTTTCCTAGGTACCCTACCTCCCCGCAATACAGGTCAGGTGCCTAGGGACCCTCCCTCCACGCACTACCAGTCAGGTGCCTTCCTGGGTACGTCCCTCAACACACTACGAGTCAGGTGCCTTCCTAGGTACCCCACCTCCATGCAGTACCAGTCAAATGCCATCCTAGGTACCCTCCCTCTACGCACTACCAGTCAGGTGCCTTCATAGGTACCCTCCCTCCACGCACTACCAGTCAGGTGCCATCCTAGGTAGCCACCCTCCACGCACTTCCAGTCAGGTACCTTCCTAGGTACCCTCCCCCCAAGCACTACCAGTCAGGTGCTTTCATAGGTACCCTCCCTCCACGCACTACCAGTCAGGTGCCTTCCTACGTACACTCCCTCCACAAACTACCTGTCTGGTCCCTTCCTATGTACCCTCCCTCCACACACTACCAGTCAGGTGCCTTCCTAGGTACCCTCCCGTCACGCACTACCAGTCAGGTGCCATCCTAGGTACCACCCCTCCACGAACTACCAGTCAGGTGCCATCCTAGATACCCTCCCTCCACGCACTAACAGTCAGGTACCTTCCTAGGTACCCTCCTTCCACGCACTACCAGTCAGGTACCTTCCTGGGTACCCTCCCTCCACGCACTACCACTCAGGTGCCTTCCTGGGTACCCTCCCTCCACGCACTACCAGTCAGGTGCCATCCTAGGTAACCTCCCTCCACGCACTACCAGTCAGGTGCCATCCTATATACCCTCATTCCTCGCACTACCAGTCAGGTACCTTCCTAGGTACCCTCCCTCCACGCACTACCAGATAGGTACCTTCCTGGGTACCCTCCCTCCACGCACTACCATTCAGGTTCAATCCTAGGTACCCTCCCTCCACGCACTACGAGTCAGGTGCCTTCCTAGGTACCCTCCCTCCACGCACTACCAGTCAGGTGCCTTCCTAGGTACCCTCCCTCCACGCACTACCAGTCAGGTGCCTTCCTAGGTACCCTCCCTCCACGCACTACCAGTCAGGTGCCTTCCTAGGTACCCTCCCTCCACGCACTACCAGTCAGGTGCCTTCCTAGGTACCCTCCCTCCACGCACTACCAGTCAGGTGCCTTCCTAGGTACCCTCCCTCCACGCACTACCAGTCAGGTGCCTTCCTAGGTACCCTCCCTCCACGCACTACCAGTCAGGTGCCTTCCTAGGTACCCTCCCTCCACGCACTACCAGTCAGGTGCCTTCCTAGGTACCCTCCCTCCACGCACTACCAGTCAGGTGCCTTCCTAGGTACCCTCCCTCCACGCACTACCAGTCAGGTGCCTTCCTAGGTACCCTCCCTCCACGCACTACCAGTCAGGTGCCTTCCTAGGTACCCTCCCTCCACGCACTACCAGTCAGGTGCCTTCCTAGGTACCCTCCCTCCACGCACTACCAGTCAGGTGCCTTCCTAGGTACCCTCCCTCCACGCACTACCAGTCAGGTGCCTTCCTAGGTACCCTCCCTCCACGCACTACCAGTCAGGTGCCTTCCTAGGTACCCTCCCTCCACGCACTACCAGTCAGGTGCCTTCCTAGGTACCCTCCCTCCACGCACTACCAGTCAGGTGCCTTCCTAGGTACCCTCCCTCCACGCACTACCAGTCAGGTGCCTTCCTAGGTACCCTCCCTCCACGCACTACCAGTCAGGTGCCTTCCTAGGTACCCTCCCTCCACGCACTACCAGTCAGGTGCCTTCCTAGGTACCCTCCCTCCACGCACTACCAGTCAGGTGCCTTCCTAGGTACCCTCCCTCCACGCACTACCAGTCAGGTGCCTTCCTAGGTACCCTCCCTCCACGCACTACCAGTCAGGTGCCTTCCTAGGTACCCTCCCTCCACGCACTACCAGTCAGGTGCCTTCCTAGGTACCCTCCCTCCACGCACTACCAGTCAGGTGCCTTCCTAGGTACCCTCCCTCCACGCACTACCAGTCAGGTGCCTTCCTAGGTACCCTCCCTCCACGCACTACCAGTCAGGTGCCTTCCTAGGTACCCTCCCTCCACGCACTACCAGTCAGGTGCCTTCCTAGGTACCCTCCCTCCACGCACTACCAGTCAGGTGCCTTCCTAGGTACCCTCCCTCCACGCACTACCAGTCAGGTGCCTTCCTAGGTACCCTCCCTCCACGCACTACCAGTCAGGTGCCTTCCTAGGTACCCTCCCTCCACGCACTACCAGTCAGGTACCTTCCTAGGTACCCTCCCTCCACGCATTACCAGTCAGGTGCCTTCCTAGGTACCCTCCTTCCGCGCACTACCTGTCAGGTGCCTCCTAGGTGCCCTCCCTCCACGCACTACCAGTCAGGTGCCTTCCTAGGTACCCTCCCTCCACGCACTACCAGTCAGGTGCCTTCCTAGGTACCCTCCCTTCACGCACTACCAGTCAGGTGCCTTCCTAGGTACCCTCCCTCCACGCACTACCAGTCAGGTGCCTTCCTAGGTACCCTCCTTCCGCGCACTACCTGTCAGGTGCCTCCTAGGTGCCCTCCCTCCACGCACCACCAGTCAGGTTGCCTTCCTAGGTACCCTCCCTCCACGCACTACCAGCTCCCTTGCACCCTATGGGTATCCTTATGTGTGTGTGTTTGCTTCTGTGTATTCTCAGCAGGGACAACAAACCCGAGATATTAACACGTAATTTATCCAGATCTTTGCCATTCGGGTACCCCTAAGGTACCAGTAAACTTTCGGTCTAAGTCAGAAGCACAGGCCATGCTGCCTTTTCTCTGAGGCATCCCTGGGCCTTGGCTCTTCTGTACCTTTATAAAAGGTTTTCTTTCAAACTATAAACAGTTTGGTTTTTTTTTTTTCTTTTTCTTGCACTTTACCATTCTAAGAAAGACTCACTTAACAAAGGTAGGGGCCCTGCAGCTGTCACTATTGAAACGCCACCGTGCACAGCAGCCTAGCTTTCGTCTCTGATTCCGCTCTTGCAAGACCCTTGCACCCTCTCTGGCTCTCCCCCTAGACTTTTGGAAGAGCTCTGTCCACACACACTTTACAGATGTGTGTTGTGCCCAGCATTGAACTGGCCTAAACAAAAATTTCTAAATTGACAGTCTTCATGCTCTGAAAGTTCTTACCCAGGTGTCCTTAGGTTAAAATCCTCAGTGCTGCCATTAAGCCAAAATCCAAGATCAATGTCTCATTTTTCCATAGACAACTTTACCCACTTCAGTTCCTATCTCATCTAAGCTAGAGACAGGTTGTCATTACTAGTTCATTGGTTGCTTCATTTTTCTCCTTTGGTTTCACAGAAAACCAAGTTCTGAGCTATAAAAGAAAAAAAAACATGGCAGGTAAAATACTGGATGTCTTTGTTAACCCAAAGCATAGTTGAGATAGACAGGAAAGGCATTAGACATTACTCTGTGTAATGAGCAATTGAAGTCAATCCAGCTTAAGGAAGAATTAGAAGCTGTAGACCGACGGCCTCTTGCATATCCAAGCGAGGATCTGAGAGACTTCAAACGCCTTTGGTCTAAAATTGTCCCCTCCTGTCACCTTCCAAGAAAATGGTGGAAGAGAAGGTTTTAATTTCATAAATGACATTTCACAGAATACAACAGCCATTTTATTCCTAATGTAGCTCTCTAGACATTCATCCATCCATCATCCATCTATCCATCCATCATCCATCCATCCATCCACCATCCATCCATCCATCATCCATCCATCCATCATCCATCTATCATCCACCATCCATCCTCATGCATCCATCCATCATCCATCTATCATCCATCCACCCATCATCCATCCATCCATCCATATTCCATCCATCCATCCATCCACCCATCATCCATCCATCATCAATCCATCATCCATCCATCCATCCATCATCCATCCATCCATCATCCATCCATCATCCATCCATCATCCATCCATCATCCCTCCATCCATCCATCATCCATCATCTATCCATCATCCATAAATCCATCCATCATCCATCCATCCATCATCCATCCATCTATCCATCATCCATCCATCCATCCATCCATCCATCCATCATCCACAGAGAGAAGGAACATGAACGAGAAGTGTATCCAAGGGCTGGAGAGATGGCTCAACCATTAAATGCACTGACTTCTCTTGCAGAGGACCTGGCTCAGTACCCAGCACCCCCACGGCAGCTATCAACCATCTAGTCTCAAAGGACCTGATTCCCACTTCTGTCTTCCATAGGCATCGCACACGTGGTATACTTACATACATGCAGGCAAAGCACTCATACACAAATAAATGTTTTAAACTTTTTAAGAAATGGATCCAGGGGCTGGAGATATAGCCTAGCGGTTAAGAGTACCGACTGCTCTTGCAGAGGACCCGGGTTCTATCCCCAGCACCCACATGGAGGCTAAGAACCGTCTGTAACTCCAGTTCCAGGAGAAACTCCAGTTCCAGGGGAATCCGATACCCTCTTCTGACCTCTACGGCATTGTATGACATGGGTGCACAAACCTACATGCAGACAGTACATTCATACACATACAAAAATAAATAAAATTTAAAAAACAATTTTAAATAAAAAATTAAAAAAGAAATGGATCCAATTAACTCCACAAAAATTTAATAGCACAGTGCTGGGCTGGCAGTTGAAAGCCAGAGGATTGTCTTTTTTTTCACTTTTACTGTGGTGTGAGTGAAAATTCCCCCTAGGTTCATCTGTCTGAATGTGTGGTCTCAAGCCAGTGGTGCTATTTGAAGAAGTTACAGGACCTTTAGGAGATGGAGCCTCTCTAGAGGAAGCACGTCAGTGGAGGTGGGCTTTGAGAGCCTGACCCTACATCCTGTTCTCTCTCTGCATCCTGACTGCAGATGCAGTGTGACAGGCTATCCTCCTGTCCTGATGCCATGCCTTCCGGGCATCGTGATCATCTACTGACCTTGTAGAACTGTAAGTCAAAATAAACCTTTCCTCCTCCCCTAGTTGCTGTGGTCAGGGTATGCTATCACAGCAACAGGAACAAAACGATACTTCTTTCTGGCAACATCTCCAAATAACAACTTCTCCCCAATTAGATGTACAAAGCAGAAAGCCTGACTTAAAAGCCAAGAAGTCAAATTTTCTGTGGTTCTTGCAGATGTCAGCAAGATGTCTTCTGAATAATAATTGAAAGTGTCTCAACAAAATGCAACCCGAGGACTTGAAGTTGTTAAAGACAGATTGTGGCCTTGTAATTCAGAAGGCCTGACAGAAAGCAAATAACAGTCTCATGAACACAGCAAAGAGATGACGAGCCAGCCAGAAGAAAACGCTGGAAGTCTAGCTGCCTCAAAAGCAGTACACCTTTAAAGTTCTGTTCTCCCAGCCACAGTCTCAGGTACATACCTCAAATAAGCAATATGGGGGCTGGGGACATGGCTCAGCCCAGTCAGAAAAGTACCTGTCTTACAAGAACAAGGACCTCAGTTTGGTCCCCAGAACCCAGGTTGAGAAAAAAAAAAAAAAGTGAGGACAAACGCTTGTAATCCTCGAACTGGAAAGGTCAAGGCAGGTGGACCATAGGGTGTGCTGGCCAGTCCCAAGCCAGTGGAGGACATGTTGAAAAAAAAGGTGGACCACACCTAGGGACATCACTTGAGGGTATCCTCTGTGCTCCACATGCATGCATCTGTGCATACATGCTCATGCACACAGACATGAACACACAACTTATCCACACCCACACACATCAGAAAGGAAAACAGCAGTGTGAAGATGCACATGGTAGTGTATGCCTGTAATCCTAGCATCTGGGAGACTGAGGTGGGAAAATCATGACTGGGAGGCTAGCTTGTGCTACACAGGGAGACCCTGCAAAAAGAAAAAAGAAAAAAAAAGTAAGGTGAGAGGTCACTAGTAGGATGACCTACAAACATCCACGTTTTATGCCCTCAATATGACCTGGAGCAAAAACTGGAGAATCATGGTAGGAGTGTTACTAAGCCATCTTTAATCAAGACCCAAAACACACATCACTTCTTTCTGAAGCAGGGTACTGTTCTCCTTTAGAAATAACAAAGATTCTTTGTAAATCATTAGAACAACTTTTCAAGCTTGATTAAAAGGTATATCGGTTTCTAGAAATGGGTTTTATTTTTCAATCTCATTTTTCCTCTGTGAAAAGCTTTATTAGAGTCTCGAATCTGTGTTCTGACCATGTAATTTAGCAGAATGTAGCACTTCCGTCAGCCTATTTCCATCATGGAGTCTATTGTTCATTGTGAATATAAATAAAATCCATAGGCTTCAACAAGACGCAGTACGCTTTTAGGACTACCTTAAAATAAGAATGTATAAATTGCCACTGAAAATTCCACAGGCACATTACCTGTATTTCAGATTGCACTGATTAAGTCTTTCATGTACCCAACCCATTCAACAGAGATAATTAGACAGCATAGGAAGCGCTAGCATTATAAAATCAAAGAACTTCAGTCTCATTGTGAACCCTAAGTGCCAATCAGGTTCCTGTCGCTAATGTTTATATGGCATGACTGCCACCTACTGACGATAATTAAAATTGCAATGTCTTACCCAACACCACCAGCTTCTTCCAAGCCAATGATTTCCCTCAAGTGAGACCGAGGTCGACACTGCTAATACTTTTTTAAGGAGACAGCACAGAAATAATTTTCCCTTTGTCATGATGTTTTACGTTATATATGCATTAAATATAAGGCTTTTACTTGTAGGTCTGTGGGAACTGCTTTGGAACAAGGGGCCACATAGCCCAGACAGGCCTGAGACTCATTGTGTAGCCAACGATGACCTTGAACTTCTGATCCTCCTGCTCCACCTCCCAAGTGCTGAGGTTACAGGTGTGCACCGCCATGCCAGATTCGCGTGGTGCTGAGGATCCGGCAAGGCAAGCAGTTGACTAACCAAGCCACATCCTTGACCCAAATACAACCAGTTAAAAACATTCCTTCAATGGAACGCAAAGTTAACAAGAGAGGCAACTTCCCCGTTAGTCCTAATGCAGTGCACTGTGCCTTGAGCAAGCATGGTGCACAAAGAATAAATGAGCAAAACGACCACTATAGTTTCTAAGGTGACACAGAACTGTTGGCTGGTAGCCTACAGTTTCAGCAAGAAGCTGTGGCTTCTTTTTATATTTTATGTGGCAGATCTTTTCTTGTTTCTTTTTGTTGTTGTTTGTTTCTGAGACAGGACTTTGTATAGACAAGGATAACCTAGAACTCTTGATTTTCCTGCCTTCATCTCCCAAGTGCTGGGGATTATGGGCATGCTCTACCTGATTTTTCTTAATTTCTTTTTTTAAGATTTTGTTTATATTTATTTTATGTGCATGAAGTGTTTTGTCTACCTGTACAGAAGTGTAACACATGAGTGCACTGCCTATGGAGGCCAGGAGAGGGCATCAGATCCCCCTGGAACTGGAGTTCTATAGATCACTGTTGGCCGCCAGGGTATTGGGAACTGAATCCAGGTACTCTGCAAGAGCAGCCAGTGAGTGCTCTTAACTGCTGAGCCATCCCCAGTCCCTGTTTAATCTATTGAAGCTCCAGCTTTTGTTCTTCTACAGTGATCAGAACAATTAAAAGGGCAAATGTTTATAAAGTACTTGACAGAGAGTAAGTGCATTGTAACAATGCCATAGTCTTAATTTCACTGAAGGAATGTCAGAAACTTGATAAAGACATTGGGACTTTTATTTCAAGCATGTGTGCCAAGAACTTTTACTTCTTTGTCTTCTGTGTCCTCAACTCCCAATCTCCTTCTTACTAAAAATATTAAGCCGGGTGTGGTGGTGCATGCCTTTAATCCCAGCACTCAAGAAGCAGAGGGACGCAGATCTCTGTGTGTTCAAGGCCAGCCTGGTCTACAAAGTGAGTTCCAGGACAGCTGGGGCTGTGGGGAGACCCTGTCTCAAAAAGACAAAAAAAAAAAAAAAATCCTACAACTCCACTGAGTGATATCCCAAGCAGGTGCACTGAGCATAAGCACTTGGGTGTTGTTGGGAGTTAGGCTGTGATATTTCAGTCACTATTCTAAAAATCTCAAACAGTATTCCAAAGCTCTTGAATAGTTCAGAGCTCTCCCTGGAGGATTTTGCGAGAGTTTTCATTTACATTGCATCAGATACTGCATTTTGTTGCCTGCCAAGGAAGCGTCTCATAGGCTCAGGGAACTCTCTGCCCTTGTGCTTCTGCTAAGACTAGAATGCCAGCCATGCAACAGATCCCCAGCCTGGCTGTTCATGAAGATGGATCCAGAGGTGCTGCTCCAGGGGCACTGGACGTGGTGCAGAGCCCAGGTTCTCTTGTCTGAAGAGAACAAGGATGCTTGGCTGCATCCGTGTTCTACTCTGAGACTGCTTCCTCTGTGACCCTAAGATGAGCCAGCACAACATAATTAGGTCCTTACAGTGTTCTTGTCGACAGTGAATGAGAAAGAGACTGCTTCCTCTGTGACCCTAAGATGAGCCAGCACAACATAATTAGGTCCTTACAGTGTTCTTGTCGACAGTGAATGAGAAAGAACAGTTCCCAAGGACTTGAGTGTGTGCACTTGTGTATGGGGTGGGTACGTGTGCAAGTGTGTGCACATGCACTGAAGGCCAGAGGGCAACCTTGCTAGCTCCTCAGCAGCCATCTCCCGTATTTTCAGAGTCTCTCATGGGTCTGTCCACACTCAGGCTGGCTGCTCAGTGGGCCCAGTACGCCTCCCGTCTCCACTCCCCAGCTCTGAGATCACAAGTCTGTCACCACGGGGGCTAGGATAGACAAAGGTCCTCATGTGTGCATGGCAAACACATTACTGACTGAGCCATCTGCTTAGCCCCACCCCTAAGGACTTCAGAGAGGGAAGAACATCCTCCCATGAATCTCCAACAAGATGGTGCTCTTGGCTGTGTGATCCTACTGAAACACCCGATCTCAAACTGGCATACTACTACAATTAACCTCAGGCTCCATCCCTGGGAAAAGAAGGTCATCTTCCTTTGAGTGCCATTGGGTGTATGAAGGGTGGGAGGACTTCTCTGCTTTGAAATGAGGGTCTGGGACCTTTATAATGGGGGGGCCTAGTGAGAGGCCTTTGAGCCCCTGCAGACCTGCTCTCCAAACAATGAAGACTTCATCTTCTCCTCTCATTCTGTGTCTGGCTCAAGGTGTACCCACTCGCTCCATCAGGGGCTCCACCATAATGTGCCACTGTCAGCAGAAGCCCAAATCATGGAGCCAAGGCATATTGGACTTCATTCTTCATAATCTCCAGCCAAAGTAAGCTTCTCTCTAGTTTAAAGGTAACCTGTGTTGAGGGCTGGAGAGATGGCCTAGCGGTTAAGAGTGCTGACTGCTCTCGCAGAGGACCCGGGTTCGATCCCCAGCACCCACATGGTGGCTGAGAACCATCCATAACTCCAATTCCAAGAGAATTCCAGTTCCAGGGGAATCCGACACCCTCTTCTGACCTTTGCGGTGTTGCATGACATAGGTGCATAAACCTACATGCAGACAGCACATTCATACACATAAAATAAATAAATAGATAAAAAAAATTTTTTAAAAGTAATCTGTGTTTGAAATGTCATTCTAGTGATGATAAGCTGACTAATAAAAACCTGAACAAAATCCAAGTTCCTTTAAAAGGGAAAATGAGAAACAGAAGCAAGACAGGCAGTTAGAAGTCCTCAGCCAAGTGCATGCAGTGTCATCATCTGGTTTGGAAAATAATGTCATGTGTCGAACTGTTGGTGATTTTTTTAATGGTCATTTTTGTGAATCCCTGAAATCCAGGCACCTGGTGCATTTCCATAGCAGACGAGGTAGGAGGATCAGCTGAGCCAGGAGTTCAAGATCACTGTGGGTAACACAGGGAGAACTCTGTGAAGAAAAGGAAGAGACAAAAATACTGTGTGCATGTGTGTGTCTACAGAATGTACGCAGGGCTGCATATGTGCAGGTGTGTGTGTAGGTGTGTGTGTGTGCGCAGGTGTGTGTGGATGTGTGTGTCTACAGTATGTACACAGGGCAGCGTATGTGCAGGTGTGTGTGTCTGCAGGTGTGCATGCAGGTATATGTGTATGCAGGTGGATATGTGCAGATATATGTGTATTCAGGTGGATATGTGCAGGTATGTGTGCAGGGCTGTGTATGTGCAGGGGTGTGTGTGTGTGTGTGAAGGTGTGTGTACAGGTGTGTGTGCAGGTGTGGGGGTGCGGGTATATGTGTATTCAGGTGGATATGTGCAAGTATGTGTGCAGGGCTGTGGGTGTACAGGTGTGTGTGCGTGTTTCCAGGTTGGGGAGTGACGTATGTGTATGCAAGTGCGATTGTGCAAATGTGTATGTGTGCTGGTGTGTGTGTTCAGGTGCACATGTACAGATATGTGTCTGGGTTTGTGTGTATCCAGATGTTTGTGTATGCAGTGTATGTGCAGATGTGTGCATACAGGTGTGTGTATGCAGGTGTGAATGTGCAGGTATGATTGTGCAGGGGTGTGTGCAGGTGTGGGGGTGCATGTGTATGCAGGTGTGATGTGCAGAGGTGTGTGCAGGTGTAGGGGTGCATGTGTATGCATGTGTGATTGTGCAGGGGTGTGTGCAGGTGTGGGGGTGGATGTGTACACAAATGTGATTGTGCAGGGGTGTGTGCAGGTGTGATTGTGTGGGGGTGGATGTGTACGCAGGTGTGATTGTGCAGGGGTGTGCAGGTATGGGGGTGGATGTTTACACGGGTGTGATTTTGGGGGGGTGCACCTGTGGATGTGTAAATATGGAGGCCAGAGATCAACCTCAGATTTTGTCCTCAGTAGGCATCCATCTTGTGCACCTATGTTGCGTAATGACCGTGGAAGCCAGAAGAAGGCATTGGATCCCCTGGAACTGTAGTTGCAAATTGTTGTTAACCACCTTATAGGTGCTAACTGTACCCGGTCCTCTATAAGAACAGCCAGTGCTCTTAACTGCAGAGCCCATATCTTCCGCACACTCCCCCGAAACAATTTTAAGAGAACACTTCCTGAAAGTCCACATGCAAAGATTGATATGTACCAATGTAAACATCACATTCCCAAGCATCTACGCTCACAGCATCTCGGTGAGTATTCCTAAACACAGATCTGAAGAGGAGCATGTTAAAGCCGAGAGGAGAGGTCATTGTTTCTCCCCCATGACATACAGGAGGACACAGAGACCCCCGAGCTCTCTCCCAGTGTTTGCATTCTATATTCTGTGAATCTGTCCCCCTACATCACCCAGCAGACATGCATAAGAATTTGCACATTTTCATGCATCCTTCAAGTAAGTCCCCAGCTCCTCTATTCAGTACTCCACACTGTAAGGAACTGACAAAACACATAGAGGTCAGACAGGTTCTTGCCTTCCAGAGCCTTCACTGGAGAGACAGAAGAAAAAGAGAGAAAATAGGGCAGCAGAGAGTTGCTAAGCAACCATGGAACTGAACTGAGGAGGGATCTGGGCAGTGGTAGTTGGCAAGGCGGAAGGTCAGGTTCAAACTATGAGTAGCAGAACAAGTGTGGTTTAGAAGAAGAATCAAAATGAGGAAGAAGGGATCAGCAGTATTGTGCATCAGGACTTGATTTGATACATTTACAACACCACAGAGCCAATAAAAACGATGTGATATGGGCTTTGAGAATAACAGTTTTGTGTGAGAGAGGATGGGTGGGTGGCTGTACAGATGTGGCTGATGTACATGCATGAGGAGATCAGAGGAAAACCTTCGGTCTTCCTCAGCCACCACCCTGGATTCTTAGACAGGGACTCTCATTGGCCTGGGACTGGCCAAGTTGGCAAGGCTTGCTGCCTAGTGAGCTCCATGGATCAGCATGTGTGCTCCTACACTAGCAACAGGGCCCCGTTGACTGGCCCGCTGAGAGTCACCTAGCCCTAGATATCTCCACCTGGAGATGTGATCTACCAACATTTTCCTAAGTTGACCAATCCAAAAATAGAAGAGGGAAAGCCACTAAAACTTAAAACCCAGATTCTACCTCAGGGGTCAATGGATTTGAGTTTCCATTTCCCCTCTGTACTTGTGAAAAGCTTTATCTTTCTATGTTAATGTGTGTATGTATGTATGTATGATTCCTTAAATGTATGACTGTGAGTCTTATCTTTCAGTAAAATTTTGATGTTTGTTGTTCTCTGCCAGTCTGAGTTTTTCCTGCCTTTTCATTCTTTAATTGGCTGAGAAAACAAACCCAACAATAATCCCCAGATTGAAAATGCCTCTGCCACCCACAGCAGTGTGAAGGCCACAAGTCCTTGTGTCCTAACAGGTTCAGGCACTGCACTTACAAATATTTCACACGGTCTTTGCAATAATGTTAGGAAGAAGTGTCATCACTGATGGTCCACATTTAATCTTCATCTTGCTTTGCCCTGAGTAAAAAGAAAAAACAAAAGGAAGGAAAATGGAAAATCTATTATTAAATTGCAAGTCCATACAACTTCAAGGACTATGGCACCTGCACTGTGCTTCTCTGTTACTTTGAAGAGACACTTCTCCACACAGTCCTTGTGAACTTGAAAGTCCACTTATCCCCAGTGGCCACCTTAGAAAAACAAAATTATTGTGGCAAAGTTACATCTTCAGTACACATGAAAACAGCTTTCTGCTCCCATTGAGAAGTGTCCCTGTGGTTAGGGAACGATATATAGCTTCACAGCTTAGATTCTCTACTTAGCACATTGAGTCATCACAGGGAAGCCACGCACTGCTTGTCTGCTCCCATTGAGAAGTGCCCCTATGGTTAGGGAAGGATACATGGCTTCACAGCTTAGATTCTCTACTTATCACATTGAGTCATAGCCCAGAATCCACAGCACTGCTTATCTGCTCCCATTGAGAAGTGCCCCTATGGTTAGGGAAAGACACGTGGCTTCACAGCATAGCTTATCTACTTATCACATTGAGTCATAGCAGGGAATCCACGGCATTGTCTGCCACCGAATATTAACAGGTAGATGGACATTGTCAAGAAATAACATGGAGGCAGCTTGGCTCTTTTTACTCTGAATTGGATTCCAGAGCGCTGCTATTGGAAAGTGATCTGAGCCTTGGGTGGCTTGCAGTTCTGCATTTGATCCTATTGAAGAGAAGGAAGAGAGGAGAGGGAGGGGAAAAGGGAAAGAGAGAGAGTGAGAGACAGACAGAGACAGAGAGAGAATATGCATCTAAGAACAGTGACGAGGAAAATCTACACCACCAAAGTAGTTGAAAAACAGACCTTTCTCACCAACCTCCCACCTTAGGTAAGCAGGTCGCCTTTGTCACCTACGCACCAACACTTCAGCATATCTTGAGCTCTTACAGTAGTTTCTAGGGCTCAAGCTTGAATTCGTTAGTGTTACATATTATGGCTGAAACATGAAGCATGTAGACACACACACACACACACACATACACACACACACTCCTGAGATGGTTTCATAGGCACACATTTCTTAGATGGGTCCTGGGCTCAGGGAGACATTCGTCAGTGTCATGCACAGTGTGACTGAATGAAGCATGAAGCAGAATCACACTCCCTCAGCCCCTCAGTATTGCTCATTTGGAAATGGAGTTGTGTCACTCAACAGTAATTGCCAAACACTCCCCAGGAAGCCACAGACCATGGCTGCTGAAATCCTCCACCAGCCACCATTTCTTCCTCTACAATTGTTAAAAAAAATTCCTTTTGATCTGTGACCTGCATTTAAAAACTGACATCTGGTGGTTAGGGTGGTAATTAGACATCATTTAAAAGTTATTTCTGCCTTGTTAACTGAGTTGCTCTGTGATCAAATTATGGGATAATTTAGAGGAACTCAGGCATATTGATTGTATAATCCATAATGTGTGTAATTAATAACTACCCCTAAAAGCCCTGTGTGAAAGATGGTTAAGGGTTCACATTAGACAAAAGTCAAGGCCTGAGTGGTACTTTCCCCCAGTGCCTGTTATTAGCAACACATGAAGGGGTTTTCTTTCACAGAGGAGCAATCTAGATTCCATGGCAGAACGTAGTGACGTTGTTCATCACTAACAACCTCAAAGGTGGAGAACAGTGTCAAGTGGTGTCTTGGTTTCTTTTCCATTGCTATCATAAAATACCTTGTCAAAAGCAACTCAATGCAGACCTTACTCTGGCTCACAGTCGAAGGTGTAGTCCATCATGACAGGGAAGTCAAGGCCACGGGAACTGAGAAGCTGTCACACTATACCCACAATCAAGAAGCAGAGAACAATGAGTGCTTGTTTCCTCTGCTTTATGCAGTCCGGGATTAGCCTGTCCAGGGAACAGTCCCACCCGCATCCACTAGTGCAATCAAGATCATCTCCTACATGCATGCCAGAGGCCGGTCTCCCTAGTGACTCTAGGTACTCTGTGCTGTCCAGCAGACAATTAACACAGAGGTCCATCTCCCTAGTGACTCTAGGTACTCTGTGCTGTCCAGCAGACAATTAACACAGAGGTCCATCTCCCTAGGGACTCTAGGTATTCTGTGCTGTCCAGCAGACAATTAACACAGAGGTCCATCTCCCTAGGGACTCTAGGTATTCTGTGCTGTCCAGCAGACAATTAACACAGAGGTCCATCTCCCTAGGGACTCTAGGTACTCTGTGCTGTCCAGCAGACAATTAACACAGAGGTCCATCTCCCTAGGGACTCTAGGTACTCTGTGCTGTCCAGCAGACAATTAACACAGAGGTCCATCTCCCTAGGGACTCTAGGTACTCTGTGCTGTCCAGCAGACAATTAACACAGAGGTCCATCTCCCTAGGGACTCTAGGTACTCTGTGCTGTCCAGCAGACAATTAACACAGAGGTCCATCTCCCTAGGGACTCTAGGTACTCTGTGCTGTCCAGCAGACAATTAACACAGAGGTCCATCTCCCTAGGGACTCTAGGTACTCTGTGCTGTCCAGCAGACAATTAACACAGAGGTCCATCTCCCTAGGGACTCTAGGTACTCTGTGCTGTCCAGCAGACAATTAACACAGAGGTCCATCTCCCTAGGGACTCTAGGTACTCTGTGCTGTCCAGCAGACAATTAACACAGAGGTCCATCTCCCTAGGGACTCTAGGTACTCTGTGCTGTCCAGCAGACAATTAACACAGAGGTCCATCTCCCTAGTGACTCTAGGTACTCTGTGCTGTCCAGCAGACAATTAACACAGAGGTCCATCTCCCTAGGGACTCTAGGTACTCTGTGCTGTCCAGCAGACAATTAACACAGAGGTCCATCTCCCTAGGGACTCTAGGTACTCTGTGCTGTCCAGCAGACAATTAACATAGAGGCCCATCTCCCTAGGAACTCTAGGTACTCTGTGCTGTCCAGCAGACAATCAATATGGACCATCACAGTGGGGACACTCCCCACCCGGGACATCTCAGACGTCGTCTCTCTGGGATGGCACATAGTAAACATGATCTGCTGCAATCTTTTTTATCTTTTTTATTTTATTTTATTTTATTTGGTCTTTTTGAGACAGGGTTTCTCTGCAGCCCCAGTGTCCGAGAACTCTCTGTGTAGACCAGGCTGGCCTTGAACTCACAGAGATCCACCTGCCTCTACTTCCTGAGTGCTGGAATTAAAGGCACGCACCACCATGCCTGGAACAAGCTTCTTATTGAGAGTGTCACACACTAATTTTGAGTTACAAATGGGACTTGTCTGGCTGGTACTGAAAGAGCCTGCCCGGGCGCCTGCACCAATTTATCCTTTCCCTACACCCACTAACACACCATGACATGGTGTCAGCTTACAGCTCACATTTGTTGAGCTCAGCACTCTAAGAGTTCATTTGTTTTTTTTTTTTTTATTATTCATTCACTTGTTCAGTTATTTATTTCTATATATGTGTATGTGCCTGTGTGCATGTGCACAGAGGCCAAAAATGAGTGTCAGGTGTTTTCTTCTAGCACTGTCTGCCTACTCCTTTGTGGCAGGCTCTCTCCCTGAACCTCTGCCCACTCCTTTGCGGCAGGATCTCTCCCTGAATCTCTATGCACTCCTTTGCAGCAGTATCTCTCCCTGAACCCCAGACAGCATTTTCTCAGCAAGGCCATCCAACTCTGGAGAACTTTCTGTCTCTGCCCCCTTTGAGCTGGGGTTACAGGCATGCATGGAGCACCCAGCTTGTTACCTAGATGCTAGGATTCAAACCCCAGCCCACATGGCTGCACAGCAAGCACTCGTAACTGATGAGTCATTTCTCGAGCTCGTTGCTAGTGTTTTGCTTGTACTGTTTTATTTAATAATGGAAACAGCTTCAGTGTCTTATGTCTATAGTCCCAGTACTGGGGGGGTAGCACAGGAGGATCAGGAGTTCCAGTTCTCTTTGAGCCCAGCCTATGCTGCATGCACTCATGTCTCAAAAAAATCTATTTTTAAAAAAATTGCTGTGGTAATGTAAGCATCACCTCCAAATATAAACAAGGTCCTGAAGACAGCCAGGTCCAGCCTGGCGCTGTGAGCTCTACGGCCCGGATGCAGTAGCATGAGATGTCCCTCTGAAGCCTGGGGAAAGCTCTGCCTCACTACCCTACTCAGAGGCCAGTGTGAGCCAATGGGCTCAGTTGGTTATTCGTTTGTTTCCTATTGCTGTGATAAATACTCTGACAAATGAACAGAGACGAGAGAGAGCTTATTTTAGCTCACAGTTCCAGGGGAGTCACTGCAGAAGGGTTAGAGACAACTGGTCATAGTGTGTCCATAGTGCAATGAATGCGAGCAAGCTTGCACTAACCTTGTGTCTCCCCTCTTACACAGTTCAGTATCCCTGCTTGGGAATGGGGGTTCACATACTGGGCTGGGCCTTCTGGCTCAGTAACCAAGATTATCCCACCACAGACATGCCCACAAGCCCACCCAGCCTAGACTATTTCTCATTGACACTAGCCATCATGATAAAAAACATGTCAAGTCGGCATGAAGGCCTAGATTTGACCCCCCAACCCACATTTTAAAAAAGCTACCATGCTTAGAATTCCAGCACTGCAGAGGCAGAGACAAAAGATCTTCAGGGTTCACTGGCCATCCAGCTGCTTGAATCAGTGAGCCCCAGAATGAGAGACCTTACCTCAGAAACAAGGTGGATGACACCTGACGTAGATGTCTGGCCTCTAATGAACATACATATGAACCTGCATTCATTAATCTGCTAAATAAACAATAAAACAACTGAAAGGATATAAAGAACAGTTAAGAACTTGGGCATCTCCTGGCATCCAAGGGGAACAGTACCAAAGACTCTAGCGTGTAGTTACAGAGACCACAGAGCCCAGTGGAAGCTCCCAAGCTCAAGCCTGTAGATCAGAACTTGAAGTCCAAGATAACATTAAGTCTCCTCTCAGTTCACAATCAGTGCTTTCAGTGAAAAATCACTGGGTTCTCACAGCCTTAAATGAGGCTATTAAATAAGTTATGCTAAGAAATGGATCTCTTTCATAGTTTACCAAGCTCTCTTATGTCATTTGTATAGGTCATTTCTTCTGAGAGTGCAGAGGGAGCTTTCTCTTTGGCTCTAGTCATACGTTATCGGCATGGCTGGGGACTAGGAGACAAGCCACTGTGCTAGGCTGACCATGTACTAACTCATCAACACACCTGGAGATCTGTCCAGGGTGCTGCATCAGATCAGGCAACCATGCAATTTGATCACACAGTTTTAGTGTGTGTGTGTGTGTGTGTGTGTGTGTGTGTGTGTGTGTGTGTGTTTCATTTTGAGACAGGTTCTTATGTAGCCCCAGGCTTACCTCAAACTTACCATGTAGCTGAGGATGACCTTGACGTCTTGGCCCTTCTGCTTTTAAATTTTTTTTTTTTTTTTTTGGTCTCTTCGAGATAGGGTCTCCCTGTGGCCCCAGCTGTCCTGGAACTTGCTCTGTAGACCAGGCTGGGATTGAACTCACAAAGATCCGCCTGCCTCTGCCTCCTGAGTGCTAGGATTAAAGGAGTGCACCACCTCACTCAGCCTGCCTTTACCTTTTAAGTGCTGGGATTACAAGTAAGAGCTCCACATCTTGTTTTATTCACATACTGGGGGTGGAACTCAGGGCTTCTTGCATTCCAAGCAAGCATTCAACCAGCTGAGCTCCAGCCCCAGACCTCAATACGCTTTATTGGCAATTGTTTCTCAGACTGACAGATATTCAGACAGACAATGTTCCAGTTTCTTTGGAATCAAGTGGTGAAAGTAGGTTCAAAACAAGGCAAAAAGAAAGATAGCCTGAAAATGAGGCAACGGAAACATCTTCCAGGCTATGAAGCTGTGAGACTGACAGTGCAGGGGCTGAAGACAGTTCGCTGGTTAAGATCACTGGCTGCTCTTGCAGAGGACCCTAGTTCAACTATCCAGCACTCACATACCAGCTAACAGCCATCCATAACCCCAGTTCCAGGGAATGTGATGCCTTGCCCTGACCTCTGTGGGCATTGCACAACATGATGCACTTATACACATGCAGGCAATATGCTCATACACACAAAATAAAATAAAATAGTATTTTTTAAAGACTGACACTTGAGTTTGCCCACCTGCCCAGGATGTGCAGCCGGCCCTGCAGAAGCTGAGCTCCTAGAGAAGGTGACAGAGCAGGACCTGGGGGCAGCATGGAATCAGCACCAACAAGGCCACAGCCTTCTGGGCACTGAGGCTAAGAAGAGGTATGAGAAGCCACTCCACAGGTCATCACCCACATCATTCTCAGCAGGAGGCCCTGGGCTGCTTCAGCATCAAGACCAGGAACATGGGCTTTACCACCCAGGCCAGGAAGGCTTCTGGCAAAAACACGGAGACCAGTCAAGTCAGTTAATGTGACATTTTGCTGACCAGCAAGAATAAGCAGAAAGAGGTCAACAGCCAGCTCGGAAGCTGTAGACCAGATCTGAGGAGAGAGGAGTTCAACAAGGACAAGCTCACGGCAGGATTTGAATTCTGTGATAGTAAATATCCACTGTCGTTTTGACAGGCTCATTGAGGAGACAGACCTCTGGGCATGCCTGTGAGGGGTGGTCTAGATGAGGCCAACTGAATGGGAAGACCCACCTTAAATGCGGCTGCAGGTCCAGACATCATGGAAAGGAGCCCTGGTTCCATCTCTCCCCACTTCCTGCTGCAGATGCATGTGACCCGCTGCCTCCCAGTCCTACTGCCAAGCTCCCCCTCCCTCAAACTGTGAGCCAAGATAAAACCCTTCTTTCCTTAAGCTGACTGTGTCAGGTATTTTGTCATAGCAAGAAGAAAAGTAAGTAACAGTAAGTAATACAAACTCAGACAAGAAGAACTAGACAAGAATTTGCTGGAAACTGTAGCCCTGAAACAGTGCACCTACAACCTCCAAAGCCTACGAGGGAGAAGAGGAGGAAGGTGGTGACGTAAGCGAAGGGGGGATTTGGGTTGAATCCTTGTAACTAGTGGGTGTGTGCTGGGCCAGGTCAGGCTGCTGAGTGAAGGGACTAAGAACCCATCCCCTTGCTATAGAATCTCATTCCAAATGGCAGAGGCCCCTGGTATACACCTGCAACCTCTCTGCTCACCATGTTTAATTTCTGAAAAATAAACTGAGTTTGGACAGCAACTCCACTGCTGAATCTGCAGCTGAAACATTACTCTGCCCTTTAAGTCAATCGGCTTGTCATGTGTCCTGCTCCTTAGCTGTGCAATGTATTCAGACCATATCTCTGTCTTCACCTGAGTTCGGACCCTGTATCCACCTCCTCTTCCCACTCCTTACTCACACTTTTCTTTGGGAGTTGGTGGCCCTGATTTGAAATGAATCATGTACTCTTGAGAGCAAGTGAGGCTTTTATAATTAAATTCCTCCATACGGTTTTCTAATACTGCTCTATAGTCCATGCCATTTGTGCTGTCACTGGAAGCATGTGTGCTGCTTTATATTGGATATGATTTGAGATTTCCCAGATAGAGAAATTGTTTATATCAAATAATTATCAAAGATAAGGAAATATTGGAAAACCCAATGCTTGAAAGACTACACCTACATGGGGATTATTTGGAAAAGGCAAGATAAGAGAGGGGAATGGGGTCAAATGTGAGCTAATACTTAGATACATATGTATGAAAATGTCATAATAAAGTCTATTTTGTACAGTAACTAAAAACTAATAAACAAAACTTCAGATGTATAGTAATAATACAGGGTTATATGTATCCCAGGCTGACCTTGAGCTTGCTATGTAGCCGAGGATGACCTTGAACTTCGGATCCTCCTGCCTCTCCTTCCTCAGCACTGGAAGGACAGGTGACCACCACCAAGCTCAATTTCATGCAGTGCTAAGAATTAATCCCAGGGATGCTTGCATGTCAGGTAAGCACTCTGCGAACTGAGCTCATATTTCATGCAATAATTCCATGAAAAAAAGAATTCCATAGATCTAATTAAGTTTCTTCTGGTCTCAAGGACTAGAGGCTCTGGCTAGGTGCCATCACATAGGGAGGAGAGAGAACAACTTCATGGAAGGATGTTGGAAGGGTTTTGTGAACTCCCTTGAGGCTTCATTGGCAATTTCCTACAGAGCATTGATCTTCAGCCTTGGTTGCATTATTGAATCACGTGGTAACCTTGGAATACAAGCCAGGCCCAGGCTCAAGTCAAACAAATTACATTGGACTCTCTAGAGGCAGGCCCTATGAATAAGCACATTTTAAAAGTTCCCTGGCTGGTTTTAAAGCACAACTAGGGGTTGAGAAACACTCCTCTGGAATGCTAGAATTAACATCACTCAATTTTCTTGACTCAGATATCTAATCATTTTTTTTTGCTCAAAATTAAAATTTTCAAAAGAGAGAATATAAGTAAACTTGTTTATATTGACAGGATAGCATGAAATTGAAAATTAGGCAGTGTCAAGAAAACAGGATCAGAACAAACCAGAGTCCCTGCCTGTGGATCAAAGGGGGCTGAATTCCTGTGAGCTGGGCTGCCACCCACAAAATCTCCATCACCCTATAACAGGACTACATAGGTGCCTCAGTAGCTAAGACAGCCTGCTGTACAATAATGAGGTCTAGTGTTCAGAGTCCAGCACCCAGGTTCTGAGCCAGATGTCCTGCGCAGGTCTATAACTCCAGTGCAAAGGGAAAGAGAGACAGGAGGATTACAGGGCTAGCTAGCTACTGCCCTAGCTAAGAAAACACAGGTTCACAGAGGTCCTACATCACAGGAATATAGGTGAAGGGTAATAAAGGAAGTCATCCATTCCCCTCCTCTGGCCTGGAAGAATGTAGCATGAGCACACACACACACACACACACACGAATAGATACATAAATCTTTTGTTATTAATAATAATAATAACAAGTGTTATTGGGATCACAAGCATTTAAGCATGTAGGACAATGTCTAATAAACCTAATCTAAATGTTCACTTTCATCATCTTCCTTGATGTCATGAACTAAATATATTTGAGTCTCAGGAATAAAGTGAATAGCGATGCCTTCAGTTCCATAACAGTCAATGACATCCACTAACCCATGTTAACAGTCAATGACATCCACTAACCCATGTTAACAGTCAATGACATCCACTAACCCATGTTAAAAATTGGTGCCACCAGACAGCCAGAGCTACAGGGAGACCATGTCTCAAAAAGACCAAAAAAAAAAAAAAAAAATTGGTGCCACCAATATCAATAAATGGATAGGTAAGAAAGAGGGAGAATAAAGAAGGAAGAAGCAGAAAGGGAAGTGAAGAAGAGGGTCAGGAAAAAGAGAAGGAAAAGGCGGAGGAAGAAAAGGAAGAGGCAGAAGAGGAGGAGGAAGGAACGAAGATGGATAGATATTTATAAGCAGAAACTGTAGAAGGAGTGGTTACTTTTGTTTCATTTTATGTTATTCTGTTTCCAGGTTACCTAAATCCAACTGTTTGATTTTTTCTTCTATGTCTTGACTGGTGACTAGCGAAGGCTTAAATTCCTAGACACAATGCACAAGAGAAAGCAGTGCCTGTGAAGCTGAAGTGGCTCCTAGCTCAAAAGCCCTGTTTTGCAAGTAGAATAGAGAGCACAAGTGAGTGATAGCCCTGCAGTGTCTGCTCACCTGTGACTCCCAGCACACTGGGCCGCAGGCGTGCTGGAGGGAGGTACCATGGTGGGCAGCATTGGCTCTCACATACGCCCAGATAGCTGTTCTTGCTCCTTAGCCTTTAGAAAGGGAAATACCTGGTGTCAATTCGAAAGATGTTTGTTTGTAGATCTCGTCCCCTTTTACAGTTTAGAGGAATTTGTTTTCTGGTCTGTGAGTTATTATCTACATGCATGTACACACATGTGTATATCTGTGTGTGTGTGTGTGTGTGTGTGTACTCCAGGTGTCTTCCTCGCTTTCTCTCTACCATATATTTGAATACAGAGTCTCTCACTGAACCTGGAACTCAATGAGCTGGCTAGACTGCCTGGCCAGCAAGCCACAAGGATCCTCCCACCTCCACCACACCAGTGCTGGGATTACAACTGTGCACTTTCATAATCAGCTTTATAATTTTTATAGTGAATTCTGTAGGCTCAAGCTCAGAACCACATGCTGGCATAAAAATATCTTGGGGGTTGGAGAGATGGTTCAGCGGTTGGGAGTGTGGACTATTCTTGCAGAGGACCCAGGTTCGATTCCCAGAATTCACATGGCGGCTAAGAACTGTCTTTAACTCCAGTTCCAGGGGAATCCAATGCTCTCTTCTTACCTCTGCAGAATTGCACGGCATGGTGCACCTATTTACATGTACACAGTACACTCGAACACATAAAAAATAATAAATAAATGGGGCTGGAGAGAGGGCCTAGTGGTTAAGAGTGCAGACCGCTCTTGCAGAAGACCCAGGTTTGATCCCCAGCACCCACATGGCGGCTGAGAACTGTCTTTAAATCCAGTTTCAGGGGAATCTGACACTCTCTTCTGACCTCCACGGCATTGCAAGACACGGGTGCACAAACGTACATGCAGACAGTACATTCATACACATACAAAAATAAATAAAATTTTAAAAAGTATTATTAAAATAAATAAATAAAATATCTTGGACGGGGTTGGAGAGATGACTCAGCGGTTAAGAGCTCCAACTGCTCTTGCAGAGGACCTGGGTTCAATTCCCAGCACCAACATGGCAGCTAAGTCTTTAACTCCAGTCCCAGGGGAATCTGACACCCTCTTCTCACCTCTGAGGCATTGCATGATACGGGTGCACCAACCTACATGCAGACAGTACACTCATACACATTATATATATATGTAATCTCTGACAAGGGTCTAGAGAGATGGTTCAACAATTGAAAGCACTGACTGCTCTCAGCAATTAAGAGCACCGACTGTGTGTGGCTGAAATGATTCTACTTTGTACAAAGTAATCATTTTTAAACTCAATCGAGCACTGACTATGTGTGGCTGAAATGATTCTACTTTGTACAAAGTAATCATTTTTAAACTCAATCTGCAAAGTAAATTCTAGGCAGTCCCAACCCCTTCTCCTTTCCCCTAAATGTGCTTCTGCTGCCAACCTTGATAAAACACAGACATTATTAACTTCTGGTTTGGGGTTCTATAACTTGCTTATCCTGCTCAAAGGGACCCTGGTATCATTAGGTGAAGTTCTACATGAAAGGCAGCTGTGATTTCTTCCTCCTCCTCCTCCTCCTCCTCCTGCTCTTCTTCTTCTTCTTCTTCTTCTTCTTCTTCTTCTTCTTCTTCTTCTTCTTTTTCTTCTTCTTCCTCTTCTTCTTCTATTTCTTCTTGCCTTGTGGTTTTTGCCTTTTAATCTCCCCTCCCTACCTCACTCCAAGCAGCAGTTTCAGATTAGAAAACAAGACTGTCTTACAAGCAGTACTGTTTCAATAAATTTGGTTTATTCAAATCTGAATTAAGACCAATGGTCTTTCCCAGTGGTCTTGAACTCCATAACATTTAGATGCCCCAGAGAGATAACTGGGAGACCCTAGACCCAGGGCCATTGTTTCAGGACAGGCCTGAAATGGGGGCAAGCCTGTTAGTTGGGACTCAGAGGCCCACAGGAGCCCAAGACTATGGCTGTGACAAATTTAAGAGTCACTAGTCTGGAACAGGCCCAATACCAGATAGTTTTAGACTCAGAGGCCCACCACAAATTCCACAAATGAGAAGCAAAATGAGAGTAAGAATTGCCAGCTGATGTGTGCTTGAGACAGGACTGATTGATGAGTTGGTTTGGGAGTCTGAACATCTGAGGAGGCTCTTGGAAAGACTGTATACAATCACTAACCCAGCCTCCAGGAACAGAGAAGGCATTCTCTTGTCCCCCTGGTAAGGAAGTATCTGGCATGTGAGTGAAAGGTGACCACCATATGTCTGTGTTTGTCTGGTCTTCTCTCTCTGCATGGGTGTTTTGTTCCTTTGTGTTCCTTGTTTTCGTCTGGTGGATTTGTGTTTTTTGGAGTGTGAGAGAGCTGCAGAGCCCTGGACCAGAGCCTCTTGCCAGGTGAAGCAAGGAGACCCAGAATGGATGTACAGACCAGGTAAGGGACCTTAGAGGTTAGAAAGCAAGCCAATGTGAGCACCCTGCAGGAGGCTGTGAATAAGTCTTGATGCAGTCCCGAGGGCACTGGCCTCCAGTCAGGAAGGAAAGAGGACCATGTGTTTCCAAAGCGCTGGCCCTGTCTAGATAGACTAAGAATTTACTGGGAATAACTAAGGAACAACTGTCTTAATCTCTGAATGATTGTGTGTGGTTGTGAGAATGGAGTGCCAGTTCCACAGCTCTGAGCAGCCACAGAATCTGAGTGGGCCTCACCGTGCAGTTCTGCTGAGTTCCTGTAACCACAGGAGTCACTCACCGTCAGATGACCAAGCAAGGGAGTCAGACACGTGGCCCTAAGGTAAGACCTCTTAAGTCGCTGAGAAGTGGCCACCAGGAAGACATCTGAAACAGAGAGAGACTAGCACTCGCCTCCTCCTCCTGAGCACACATTACATACATCCCAGGCACATATAAACATTGCACGACACGGGTGCACAGACTTGCATGCAGACAGTACATTCATACACATACAGAAATAAATAAAAAAAAATTTTAAAAAAAATTTCAAATGGGTTCCTCCCAGTCCAAGTGACAGATTCAGACTGTCCTCTAGGCAATGCTGGACAACTTTAAACTAGGCTATGCAGGAGATTATGACACTAAGGTAAAACCTTCTAAACTGAGAACTCTCTGTAAAATTAAATGGCTTGATGTCAAGTCCAGATGGAGGCTACTTGAACCCTAAAACCCAGCCTCATAACTACCAGAAGATGAAGGGGAATTGCCCCATAACTAAGATTCTGAAGTGAGTATTCTCCCCCTGTCCCGATTTAAAGATAAAGTGCCTACTTGCAAAAGATCATCCTAACAAACTCCTTGATTAATGTGTTTTGGGTGTGCCTAGTCCTTGTGTAATTATGTCAGATGTGCCTATAAGCCTTTTCATATGTTGAAATCTCATGTAATTCAGTCATATTTGTCTATAATTGTTTTATGCTGTTTCTGCAAAAACAAACTGGCCACTTCAAGTTTTCTTTTCATTTTCTCATTGTGCACAAAATTATTTGTTTTGTTTTTGGTATGTCCAACTAAAATACATGCATGTGGACTTTTTTACTTAGAAATTAGATTATTAAATTTAAGGGTGTACATAATATTATAATAACTCAAAGTAATATTTAATTTATTAAAACACTGTAATAAACACCGTTACCTTTCCTATTGGTATTTTGACTAAAACACACACTATGAGCTTACCAGGAATAAGAATACCTCTTTAGAATTCAATGGTTTGACAGTGAGCTAAGTACAGATCTAGGTTTTCTTGATGAGTCAAAGATGGAGATCAACTTCAGAGACTATCAAAGCCCCACCTGGTTGAGAAGTACATGTTATTTACCCTATTCACCGGTCTAAAACTGAAATGCTCATTTATAACAAATGAAGATGTCATGGGTTGCCCCTTCTCTTAACTAGAAATATCAGAAATAAGGGATAATACCTGGGATTTTAACTGCATTTCATCACAGCAACATTCTCCCTTTTTTTAATCAATTAAGAATAGACATGCAAATATTTTTCTGCAAATGGCAAATGTAATTGCTACCAGAGTTCCTTGTATACCTATAGATAGAGGAAAAAGTTCACTCAATTTGCTGGAGTTCTCTCTTTTTCATAGCACGTCTAAGCAGTGTGGATAGCACACACCACAGAGGTAGGAAAGACTATCTTTAATAAATTATCTTCTTAATTGTACAGAATTTCTGAGAATTGGTTGACAAAATGCCAAACTATGCCTTTGATGAATCCCAAAGGACTGTAGACTCTTTTCTGGCACTGTGCTAAGTTCTGTTCCCTTCAGCAAGACTCCGCGAGTGGGAAGGCGTGGCTTGTTCGGGGTGAGGGTCAGGCTGAAGGGAACCTGGGATAGCTGCAGTGTGTCTTCTTGGGCTCTGGTCAGTGATGTGATTTTGCGTCTTTTTCCTCTAAAGTCTTCCCCTCACTTCTTCCTAAGCAGCCTGGGCCTGAGCAGCTGCCCTACAGGCTTGGCAGGCTGGCCCCTCAGACCCCGTGTGTCAACACATGTGTGAACCACGACACACATGGAAATCAGAAAACAACTCCAAGTCAGTTCTCTGCTTCATGAGTTTTGGAGATTGAGCTCAGGTTATCAGGCTTGGTGGCAGGTGTTTCTATCTGCGAAGACATCTTCCCAGCACCCCCTTTATTCTTAACCAAAAAAATCCCACATTGTTAGCCTAGGTCAAACTATCAGATGTAGAAAGCAGCTTTATGCCCATTTTAATAAATATAAATGACCAAAACTAGTGTCATCAGTGAAATTAACTATTTTCGATATGTCCATATTTCAATTTATGAGGATAGTGTACTCTACTGCTGGAGACACTCGCTCAGTACTTGTAAGCCATGTGAAGTTTTAAACATTATTATTTTGACTTTTAAATTTTAGAGTCACTTTTTATTCTGATTAAAATTTTCATCAAGGTGTCAAGGTTTTGATTTTTTAGAAACTGGTTTGTCATAACATTATGTCAAACCACAGTATTTATTTTGTCAAACTGTTATGAACGTGTAAACTTATGTTTAATGCTAAGGGAACAATTACTAAATTAATAATTTGCTTAATCTCAAACTGACTTATAAGTATGTTCTCATGCTTAAATTATAATATGGTTCCTATTTCTTTAAAATATAAGTTAATTTTAAGAAATGATTACTACTGTTCAAGGGTGCCATTTATCTCTACATTTAGATCTGTTTTATATATAACATTTAATCACTAGGGCCTTTTTAAGGTCAACATGGTTTGTTGAGATACATACATTTGCCAAGCCTATGTAAAAACATCTCTAAACATTTTAAAGAAATTCACCTTTTAAAAATCTCATGATTTAAAAATAAATATTAATTACTTAATAAATTCCCACAACAAATGGTAAATTTGTTTGTTTATAAATTGTATTATGCCTTATGTCATTAATGAAGGAAATAAAAAGGTTAAAAGTTTGGTTAAAAAATAGAGAGATTCGGCCAGGTGTGGTGGCACACGCTTTTAATCCTAGCACTTGGGAGGCAGAGGCAGGTGAATCTTTGTGAGTTCAAGGCCAGCCTGGTCTACAGAGTGAGTTCCAGGACAGCTGGGTCTACAGGGAGACCCTGTCTCAAAAAGACCAAAAAAAAAAAAAAAAAAAATCTAGAGATTCAGCAGGGCAGATGGTGGTGCACACCTTTAAATTCCTAGCACCAGGAGGCAGAGGCAGGCAGATCTTTATGAGTTCAAGGTTTTAACCTGGTCTACAGATGTGAGTTGCCAGGACAGCCAGGGATACAGTGGGACCCTGTCTCAAAAAGACCCAAAAAAATAGAGATTATAGTATGAAGATTAAATGAGCTGGATATTTCCAGGAGTAGAAGGGATAATGAGAATGTGTGAGCATGCTTTTTAAAGGTCTAAGCAGAATAATAGAGATAAAGTTATTATTACTGTTAACATCCAAATGTTTTGGTCTCTCCTCTGGCTTGTACTGCACACCAGTTCAGTCCTGATGTTTGTAGTAAAATTTATTTAAAGTAAACCAAAAGTTTGTTTTAAAATATTCATGGCATGCGTGCTTAACCTATGATATCAAATCTCGTTCAAGTCAATGTTTTATTCAGGTCCTTGGTTTTTGTTCAAGTTTATTATCTCGAATATTGCACAGTAATTAAAGGTATTAGGCTGAGCAACTAAGCTTTCTGGATGGACTAACATAACCATGCTTAAGCCCAACACAAATTGGTAAAGGGACTTAAGGGACGTTTTGTTCCTTGCCTCTGAGGTCAGCTAAATCCCAGGGGACAGTGGAGCACCTCTCAAAATATATTGTAACTGTGTTGAGTCACTGGCTTTCTTGTTCAAAGAGGACAAATGGACACTAGAGGGAATCAAACCAAAGTGTCCGATATAAATTAAAAAAGAGGTCAACACGAAAAAAACCTCTTTCTCGGTGCAAACAAGACCTGACTTGCCCTCTTGCAGATGGAACTGGTAAAAAGATCAAAAAGAGCCAGGGGCTCCCCCCAAACCTGAGTGACCCTAGGACCTGATTAATGATCTTAAAAAATAAACTTGTTAATCTGGGCCAAACGGTATAGGGTCTTAAATACCAAAAAGGAATTAATAGCCAAAGAATTAATATAATCAAGTAATTTTCTTTTTTTACACATTATAATAGGAATGTGAATCAAGTTATATGAATATTACGTGATTTCACATTCATATTTGTTTGTAAAATTAAAGAGAAATTGTTTCACATTCAATATTTGTGTCACAAAAGAGAAATTTTCTGTTTTTCAGTATGAATGCATGTTGATCCAACTCCTCTGTGACCTCCAAGATAGAGTGGTGGGTCAGGGACACCACAGCCGTTTCTTAATGCCTTAGCACCCTCTAGATCGAAGTGGGCGTGAGAGGCAAGTGGCAGGCACAATATCTCGTGAGTTCAAAGCCGCCCTGGCTACAGAGTGAGTGATTCCAGGTACAGCTGGGGCTACAACATGGTAGACCCTGGGTCTCAAAAACATCAAAACGAAGGAAAGTACAAAGAAAAAAAGAATATTGCTAAAAATAAAGAATATAATTTGGTCTCACATGAGCAAAACTACTCTCAGTATAATGATGCGGCAGTAAATGCAAATGCAACGAAGATGAAATCCATTATGTTCACTAATCTCTACCGTGTCTAGAACCACATTAACAAGATACATCACACTGTGACCGATCTGTGGCCCAAGCAGAATTCCACGATCCTCTTACCCATATACAATGCCAAAGATGGAAATAGCTGACGCTGCTGTGAGAGATGCAGCGTTAATAGACAATTGCTCCATTGCAGTACCCTGGTGATCCAGCAGCACATGTCGCAAGAATCCCATACTATTAACGGACCATTCAGGAAATCTTCTTCTCCGAACCTCTGCGATTGACAACGAACCAGCATTCTAGGTGAGAAAGGATACACTTGCGACACTGAGTACTTGGGTGTATTTCCCAGCTCAATCCATCATTCCATGTTCTAATGATTAAAGGAAAAACAATAAGATAAAAATAGGTTGAGCCAAATTAACCCCAAGGCTGGAGATTATTTTCAGCTTAAAAAGCTATCAACTGCTTCGTAAGCAATGTGGTCCTACTAATCGGGCTTATTTCCGAATTGGGCAGAACGCAGTGGACCTGATCCTTTTAAACCTCGATTCACGTAATACGAATGCCAGTTTTTTCCTGACTGCAGAGCCTAGATGACTTGCACTTTAAACGGGAGACAAGGGTATACATTGCACCGCACATGTACGATGTGGCCATAAATCTAAAATAAATTAAAAATGATATAAAAGGTTAAAAGAGAATTAGAAGCCATATTGCCCTGATCTATTGTTGGTGACTAGGATAAATTAACTTGGAATAAAGTGGAGCCTGGGAATCCTGGAAGGCCCCTGTGTCTTAGATAAGATAGAGAGGCTGAAAACAGTATCTCACAAAACCTGCCATGCAGAACATACCCAGCTGATAAAAAGATGCAGCTGGCCACCTGGCGCCTGGAGTCCCTTGTTTAAGAAAAGAACGTCTTGGTTCAATGCCTTCAAGTGTTTCCTGCCTGCACACGGTCTTTTGTGTAAAGCCTCTCTCAACTTCTCTGTAAAAGGTCACAGTCTCTGCTTATCAATCTTGCTCTTGGAATGTTGCTTCTACGTGGGCTTGCTAATAGCTGCTAAATTTTGTTCTATATAAAACTGAAAGTCCAACCGTGCAGGCAGAAGGCATGAGCTCTGGGGGGGGGGGGGGCATGGATGGGGAAATGGTGTCTCAAATTTTAATTTGGAAAGATTAGTATGAATGCACATCAAGCCTCAATAAACAAAAAAAAAAATGAGTCTTTGAGAAATAACTGAATGTTCTGGACAAGAAAGGCATCCTAGAACTGATTCATTGTCAACCTGCACTGCTCTGATGTTGGCCTCTGGGGGTGAGGGGCATATTTGCAAATAGTGGAGGCCTCTGGAACCTCACAAGAAATTCTAATGGACACTTTAATTGGACATTGTAAATTCGCCCTATTCTTCTCCTGTTCCCTGCTTAGAACATGTGCCTAACTACTATTGCCTTTGCTTATTCACAGCACGGGCAAGGATTTTTTTTTTCTTTTTGCTATATTACTTTATGTGGTGAGGGGAAGTCTGTTAGAAAGAGCCCACTGAAGGGGTAACCCAGCAGCCACACATCATCATCCTTGTTCAGCATGGAAGAAGCCAGAGTGACCAAGTGCCCTGAATTCCAATATTGACCGCATCAGGGTTCCTCTTCAAGAGAGAGAAAGTAATAAAAATAGGAGGTAGAGATTAAACTAGGTAGTTTTAGTGAGCAATACCCCCCCCCAATGACCAGTTTCTTTCTCAGATGAGAACTTGAGAATCTTCCATGATCTGCCAGTAAATTTATCCCTCCCAGGGGAACAGAGATGGCAGAACATCAGAAAGGGGAAGCGTTTCCATGCCAATCAATAACACAGTTAAAAAAAAGAAGTAAAACTATCCAACCTACCAAGTCCCCCTTCATGGTCTTAATGGCTCACCACCTTATTAATACCCATAGCTGGGCCTCTCCTCCTACTCCTTATATTACAATCCACCTTTGCATTTTAACTGTGAAAATACCAGCCCCGCAGCTCCAATATCAATCTGTGATTCAATGTGAATCAATTATTTGATTCATATGACTGAGACCCAGTGAGGAATGTGATGCCCAAAGTGAATCTGTTTTATACAAAGTAACCATCTTAAAAACTCATTCCTTAGCTCCAAGGCTACAAAGCTCTGATTCCCTTCTCCTTTCCCGCTAAATAGATCCTCTGCTGCCTGCCAACCGAATAAAACATAGACATGATTGAACGTGCTGTTTTGGTCTCTGTAACTTACTTTTTTCCTGGCTTAAAATCGCCCGAACATTATCTAGGTGGAATTGTACATGCAAGGGCAGCTATGGAGTCTTTTTTTGCCTTGTGGTTTTGCCTTTAAATTTACGCCTGCTTCGCTTTCACTCCAAGCAGAGTTTTAGATTGGGAAAATAGAGTGTCTGCCAAGCAGTAACTGCTCAATAAATTTGGCTTATTACTAAATTGAATTTATTCTGGTAGTCTTTCCCAGTGGTCTCAATGCATGAAAACTACTTTTGCGGTGTGGAGATCTCCCACAAACCACCTGAAGAACAGGTAGGTAGGATCATGGGTGCTGCAGTAAGGTGGATTATTGTTTGAGTTGTAATTTAGTGGCCTTTGGCTTGATTGCTCTTTTGTGGCTGTAGGGGAAGGAGTTATCGCCCCAGACTGTATAAAGAAAAAAAAAGTGGGTGGGGGCTGGAGAGATGCCTAGAGTTAAGAGCACGGACTGCTCTTGCAGGGGACCGAGGTTCAATCCCCCAGCACCCACATGGGGCTAGAAACAGTCTTTAACTCCAATTCAAGGGGAACGCCAGGTTTCCAGGGGAAGCTGAGACCCCACTTCTGACCTACGCAGCATTGCACAAACCAGGGTTGCACAAACTGCATGCAGACAGTAAGACACATAATAGCACATACAAATATAATAATAATGTTTTTTTAAAAAGGTGGGTTTGTGTGAGTTCTGAGAATCAGAGATCTCCCTGGACCACCTGAAGCACAAGGTAACCAGGGCGCAGGTTAAAGAGCACACAACCCCCAAGGGGACACGAGTGAGGGACTTCCAAATTAAAAGACCTAAAGCTTAGAAAGTCAACACTTTCATAAGTCAAGGAGGTAAGGAAAAAATCAATCCAACAAACATGAAGCATCTGAAGGAACGCAAGCAAACAAGCCCAATACAGTGAAGAGACATTTGGGACTACATTGGAATACAAGGCAAGGAGAAGCCCTATATTCAGGAACAGAAGAAGAAGACAACATGAGAAAGGGGCAGGGATAATCCCGCACCAAGCTCTACAACGCCTATGGAAGATTCCTACAGTGGGATCCCTGGGGATGGCCCAAGACACAGATATCAGAATACAATTGTGAACATAATTAAGACGTACAAGATTATAAAGAGCAAATCAAGGAATTAAGAAAAGATTAATGAGAGAACTCCAAGAAGGACTAAGAGAGGAAATGACAAACTCCAGAGGAAGTGAAAAACACTGAAAAGATCCTATGCTGGGTCGTGGGTGTCCCGCGGGGCGTCCTTTTTTTTTTTCGTTTTTAGCGGAGTGGAATATGTCGGAGCTCATTGCATGTTCAGAGTGAGACTGTAGGCATTCTGGTTCACCCCTACCTTTCATGTGTGGTGACTTAATTTCACTTGGGTGCCATTAAATGGTGGATCAAACAATAATATAGGTAAGTTGTTTTGAATTTTTGAATGTTCATAATTGATAAAAATTAGGGTTTTTCAGAACAAGAATTGCTTATTTTTTTTCCTCCCTGACATATCTTGGAACTTTTTTCTTTTATTTCTAACTCCCCAACCCATTTTTAAGTCATCATAATTCATTCTCTGGAAACACAAAATAAAGTACCTGAAATTAGCAAACATATACCCTTGAATATTTTTGTTTCTTGATCAATTTATTAATTTAATTTTTTCTGTGACTTTCCATGCAAACATATTTTGTTTTTTAAGATCTCGTCCCTTATCTGTAACTCCCTTATAACCTAATATATATATATTATATATATATATATATATATTATGGTTCTAACAGAGTCTAATTTGTGTCTACAAATGTTTTTTGGTGTAAAGATTCATCCCCACTGAAGCCTGTTTAATCTACCAGACTCACTCTTCAAAAAGACTGAGGATCTCCTTTTTAGAAGTTTTTGGTAGTTCCTCAGGTTGGAGTTTCTGACCCACTTCTCCTAACTCTGTTCCTGGATTTTGTCCTGGCTTGAGTTTCCAAGCTGTCACCATTGCTGTGAGTTCTTATGAGTAACTTCCTAGCTGTCTAGACCACTGTTTCCTTGTGGTCGTCTTCGCATTCTGGCTCTTCCAAGCTTCCCACCATGTCTTTCTCAAGGATTCCTTGGGAGCCTTTGGAGGTAGAAGTTGGATATAGATGTCCAATTCCAGGTGAGATCATCACTCTATGGAGTCTTATACTCTATGCACTAGGTAGTTGTGAGTCTCTTTGTAAATCACCAAATCTGCCCTGAATTCTGAAGATTCTCTTGTGAGAGTTGGGAGGCACATTAATATCTAGGTCACAGTAAGTCATAAGGAGTTGCTTTAATACTATATATGTTAAGCACAATAAAAGTAGTAGGCTTGTGGCCTTGTCTAGCTCCATGTTCTTAAGCCTGGTATTAATGTCAGATATGAGTTCCATCCTATGAAACAGACCTTAAATCCAATCATAAAGTGTTTGGTTACTTACATAATATTTGTGATACTATTGCACCAGAGGTAATTTCCAGGCCAGTTATTGTTGAAGCACATATGATTCACACTGTGTAAAGTCAATGATTATTTCTTTCTTCTGGTAGCACACATCTTATTTTCCAGCACTGTGAAATCCATCTAGCAGAGACAAAGTTTTGAAGTCAGTACCAGCTTGGTTCCCCCACCATTTTTTCAGCATATCTATGTAACATTTTCAGAAATAGAGTTTTATGTAAAATTTTGTTGGGTAATTGAGAGCAGGGTCAATGGCCAGTGTGATTAGAGCACATGGGACTCTCGGTCCCCACACGAGGCTTTATTTATATATTCGCTCAGCAGTCACGGGTCATCGGCATGTGAGCACCATGCAGCTCGATTCGGGGTAGGTATAAGGCTGAAGAGGTTATCTCTAAATAGCGTGTATTGTTAGTTTAGGTGTCTGCTTGGTACTCGGCGTTTTGCCGGCACTCTGGTCAGGGAGAAAAAAATAAGCATCTTGTTCTGAAAACCTAATTTTTATCAATTAGAACATTCAAAATCAAAACAACTTACCTATTATATTGTGATTCCACCATTAATGCACCCAAGTGGAAATTAAGTCACCACATGAAAGGGGTAGGTGGGGGTTTGAACCAGAAATGTGCCCTACAGTCTCATCTCTTTGAACATTGGTCAATGATGGCTCTGCATTCATATCTCACTCTCCAACTCCTGGGCTTCACAGGGCTTCCCTGTTGAAATTCAGTTTTCCCGGTATGTGTATATTAGGTCCCAGCAGGCAGCTGATCTCTCCACCACTACTTGGCTAAGTAGGCTGAATTCAGCCGAGTCCCTGGTGTCCTGCACTCAGCCTACGCACGATATTCTAGTTTTAGCCTCACAAACATATTTTAAATGCACTATGTATCTCTCCTGTCTTAGCTTACTCGATATACAATTATACCATCACCTTTGTTTAGGAGGCAGTATTTCAATATCAAATATTTTTAACAAATCCTCCTTATAAGCTCTGAATATTTGTGACGCCAGTGAACTTAGAGACTTGACTGTGCAGTTGAAAGTACATAGGACCCAGCACCCATATTAAGCATTTCACAGTTGCATGGAATTCAAACTCCAGGTGGATCCACATCTCTGGTCTCCATGTGCACCTGCAGTAAAGGTGAGTAAACACATATGTTCAATACACTCTGATGTCATCACCCAGTTCCAGAAACTAATAGCAATTGATAGCTGCTGAAGAGAGAGAGAAGCATTAGTTTTCATTAAGAGTGTGTCACCAGAGGTCAGTTACACTCCAGTGGAAGGCTCACTCCTAAACATACATGTGTAGCACAATTGAACTTGGTGGATTTGAACAAAACCAGAGGACACAAAGCTGAGTGGGCATGGAAGGGACGAGGATGAGCATAACAGAAAGCATGAAATTATCAGAGAATTAATTTAAATGTTTGAGAAAATTTAAGAATGGTATCTTTATAAGAAATGAGTTTCTTTGACTGGGTGGATTCTTTTGTGTAAACGCTTATGTGGGATTTTTTTGTGAGTGGAACAACCACAGCTCAACCTCACAGGTGATTCAGTAGGACATCTGTACCCAGAGAAGCCAAGGAAGGCTTGTCTGTGCGCATACTTGGCCCAGGGAGCTTTGTGATCAGTCACTATCTCTCATATTGCCACTAATATTTCTTCATAAGTTATAAATATCTTGAAATTAAGAGCTATTTCTTTTGCTTCTCTTTTTTTAGATTAAGAAAAAGAATAATCTTATTTTTAGGAAAAAATGACATTGGATTGGGAAACCATAAAATCTGTAAAGTATTATTAACTGATCAATGAACTTAGTAACATTAAAAATCAAAACAACAATGTAAATATTTAAATTTTTCTAAATATAACTTCTCTCTGATAGTGGAAATATTTGAAAGGCTTTTAGAAAATTAGTAATTGAGTTTATATAAACCAAAACCAACACACAATAATGCCCCGTAACACACTTCAACAATAAGCATGTGTAAACATGTAACTAGAAAACCATACAACATTTTAAGAAGAAACATGAACAGACGAAGAAGACTCATGGGTTAAAATTACTAGCGTGGCTCAACAATAACAACACCTACTGTAAGAACTCATTGGTGCTTATATAATCTCAATTTTTTTTAAAAAAAACAGGGAAAATCATATTAGTTTAACAACATAATGACAAATTACACAAATAAAATATCTAAAAAAAAAAAAAAAGATTTAAAATTTTTTAATTTAATATTTTAGTTTAAAAAAAAATGAAAAATAGATAGAAAAAAAAAAAAAAAAAAAAAATATAATTACTTTTATTGATGTTTTGTGTATTTAGCATCATTTTTCGGTTCAATTTATACATATTCCCTCCTAGCCTCTCCTCTTCCCCTTCCTCCCACCCGCTACCCCAGATCATGCATTCTGCCCATCATGTCCTGTTCTTTCTCTCAGTCTTTTTAAAAGTTTTTCTCTGTAAGAAAGCATCTTAAAAATTGTTCAACCTCCTTAATTAATTAAAGGAATGCAATTAAAACCACTCTAGATATCATCTCATTCAGCTAAGACTGGGGTAGGATCAAGAAACAAATTACATCAAAATGCTAGGAGAGGTTGTGGGAAAGAGGAACACTCATCCACTGCTGGTGGGGAATGTAAACTTGTACAACCACTGTGGAAAGCGTGGTGGAGAACCCTTAAAGACTCAAAAATCCTACACTGAACTCAGCCATACCATTCCTGGGTATATACCTCAAGACTCATCCTATTGCAAAGATAATGCATATTTATGTTTATTGGAGCCCTCTTCACAAATAGCAAAAGAGCTGGAACCAACCCAAATGCCCTCAACTGATGAGTGGATAACAAAATGTGGTACATCTACACATGGAGCTCTATGCAGTGGTAAAGAAAGATACATTTTGAGTTGCAGGTAAATAGATGGAAACTCAAAGCCATTATGTCAAGTGAAGTAACAGACTCAGGAAACAAATGACATATGTTTTCCTTTATTTGTGGATGCTTGTACCAAGTAACTAGTTGTAAGAAAAGCTGAGCAATGTTTTTTGTTATATTTCTTTCTTTCTATCTGAAATCAAGCAACTGGTGATGTTATAATGTGAATTCTTAATGAGTCCTAAAATTAACTTACCACCTACTTCAAGACGATGGAATTAATTGTATATGGCCAGTAGGATATATTCATATTTTAGAATAAAATAAAAATTTTAAAAAAAAAAAAAAATGTGAACTCCTAGACATATATCAAGAGTTAACATACAGTTTATCCCTGGAGAACATACCATTATGGTACATATTGATGTTTATATAGGCATATTTTGGATCAATACAATTAGGAGGGAACAACAACAACGTAAAGACTGGATCAAAGATGGACTGATAAGCTAATTCTTTGGCTTCTTCCCTCCTGCCCCATGGATACTCCTAGGAGATCAAGATGCCATTATGCCTGTGTACCCAAAGCCTTCCTCAGAGATACCGGTCCCCCAGAGATACTTGCTTCCAGAGATACCTGATGCCCTAGAGACACCTGTTGCCCCAGAGACACCTGTGACCCAGAAGCACATGCTCCTCCAGAGATACTTGTGACCCCAGAGATACCTGCTCTCCTCCAGTCACTTGCTGCCTAGAGCCACTTGCTTCCCGAGAGCCACCCTCCCATTCCCCATGCTTGGACTTCGTCTTCTACAGACATTAAGAAATGAAATGGTGGCTGAGCATAGTGGTTGCACGCCTTTAATCCCAACAATCGGGGTCAGAGGGCAGGCGGATTCCCTCTGTGAGTTCAAGGCCACCAACCTGGTCTACATAGCAAGCTCCAGGCGAGCTAGGACTAAAGGGAGACCACCCTGTCTCAAAATCCCTAAAATGAAATGAATTTCTCTTCTGCATGAGACTCCCAATATATTGTACTGTGCTAAAAAGCAGCTTGAATAAACTAAGGCATTATATTTTCAGAGTAAATATTACAAAGCCAGCATATTCTTAACATACATCCGATAATTACAAATATACTACCACGTTTAGCAAATGCATTCTCCCATAGGTTATCAAAAACTTTTGCACTAAAAAGAAGTGGACTCCCTTCCTTTATTTCCTCTTTCTGGTGTTTAAAAGGAAGACTTTTTGTTGTGCTGCTGAAAGCCACATATCTGTCCTTTCTCTGTATACACTGAAAGACTCTGGATATGAAAATGTGTGTAAAAACTCCACAGGGGTAGCAGTGCCCAGAGAACAAACACTGAAGAATGTGGTCTTGCCACATAGAAGCTCACAAAGACAGACCTGCATTGCACCTTACTGGGTCTGTTCCACTAGCTCATTTGTGGGTCTCAAAAATAGTAATAAGAGAAAGTAGTTTGGCTTTCATTTTGCTATTTTCCTCAATAAGAGATCAGTTATGGGCTTGCCCTGACAGCACCTTTGAGAGACCTGGGCACCTCTTGGTTTCACCTTCAATGTGAATGATAAGCTGAGTGGAAATAGACTTCTTAATAGTGTCAAAGTAACACTTGGCTAAGTCTTCCATCCCAGGATTTGAAATTGCTCTCTCTTCACTGAGAAGCATTGAATACATTTTAGTAGCAATTCTTTAACAATCATGTCTGCAGGTTACCAAGAAAAGGGAAAGCCTAGCTTTTGTTAAATGCCTTTTCTCCTTAAAATAGGAGATACTTTAAGTTTCTAGTATTAGCATTTGTTGAGCACCAATGGCAGCCTAGAAGCTGCATTGCATATAGTCCTATTCTTGTCCTTTGTTGATGTACTGCACTGGTCAACAGCAGAATGATTAAGCATGTGGCAATCTTATGGCCTGAATTATATGAAAAGACAGAGAGAGTCCAGAATATGTCTGGATGCACTCTGAAGTTTCATTTGATTCAGTGGGCATCAGCTTTGTAAGGACCCAAAATTTCAATGTAATCTATATTTATTGATCATGAGTTAAAGTCTTGTCTATTGCTTCAGACTAATAATGAAGGTGACTATCATTAACTTTACATTTACTTTCTCATGAAATAGTTGGCTAACCTCCCATCAGTCATTCAAACTGGTGATGGTTATAGTTGAAGAATCTCAAATGCATTGCACGGTGAGTAAATGGCAGGGATGGGAGATAATGGAGGTGTTATGAACCCAAACCCTGTGCTTATTCCTCAAATGGAAACAGTTATTTCCTTCACCTTGTATGATCCAGGAACTTAACTTGCTTAGGATAACAGATAAAAGAACACAAATTTAAATAAGAATGGCCTCTTCAAAGAGCCTTGGAATTAGCTAACAGAAGGAGAGGTAAGGTGTGTCTTTTAATACCCATGATACCAAGCAGACTGGAATCAGTGAAACACCCATTCAATCAAGTCTCCTCAGAACTCAGAAGAGCAGGCTGCTTGGCAAAGGCTTTCTGGAGAAGATGGCAGATAATCTGTTCAGCAAATGCACAGACAACCAGGTCCAAATATAAAACAAAGGAGAAGGAGAAATCTTAGAGGATAAAAGCATTTTGGCAACCTCCTGAGAAAGAGTGTGAGAAATTCTTCAGATGTGATCCCTGTGCTCAGTAACATTAGGATTAAATTGACTAGTACAGTCTAAGACACTGCACACAGGAACCAAACCAAGAATCACGGGCGCAGGAAGTAAGATAGTGATATGCTCAGAGGACAAGTTTTCCCATTACAAAAGTAAAGGAGCTAAGCATACATTAACAAAACTAAAGGGAAGAGAGGACAAACATGAAGACCATTATCTTTAGAGGATATTTGAATACTTGTCAGGCGTGGGCGCACTCAAGGTACCTAGATGTCAAATTAAAAGTCTTGAAGATAGTCACTTTTGTGTGAATGGATACAAACAATTAGAACATGGAGATAGCTGTTCTGAAAGAGGAGCTGCAAACTCTCAGCTGAGGTGATATCCCCAGATACAACTGAGAACTCCACCCACAACCTGAGCAGCTCATCTAATGTCAGTGCTCAGTTTTATTATATCAAGGGGAACTGTTCCTGTCTCAACTGCAAGTTCACACTGAGGAATCTTTGAAAGGCTTATTGATTTGATTGGCCAACTGTCAAACATGCATGCAATACTCACCATTCTGCGAATGCCACCCAATGCTGGCTTCAAATGCAGGTAATAAAACTCTACCGTCTCTGCACACAGCCTAGTTGGACATTGTGATGGTTCCAGTCAGGTGCCCACCCAAGAGGTTCTGAGACTCTATTAGATTCTAGGGACCATGTTTTTCACCAAAGAACCAAAGTTCAAACAAAATGCACAACTGTAAATCTTCATGATCTTAGACCTGCAATATTTTCTTAAGTATAAGGCCCAATACACAAACATATGTGACCAAAAGAACAGGAAAATGTGCAGGCTTCATCCTTGTTCGTCAAAGGACTTTATTATAAATATGAAATGAAAGCCCCAATAAGCTAATTATCCAGCATATATAGGGCCTGGGTTCAGTCCTCATCACTACAAAAACAACAAAAATACAAAAAAAAAAAAAAAAAAAAAAAAAAAAAAAAAAAAAAAAAAAAGAAGGAAGAGGAGGAAGGAAGGAAGAAGGAAGGGAAGGAGGAAGGATAGGTAAAGGAAGGAAGTGAACGGAAAAAATTTGGGAAATTCTTTGACAAGTCTAACACATCACTTAAATACTTACCAAATTCTTGCATGTCAACAATAAAATGACAACCCAATGAAAAATGTACAAAAGATTTAAATGGATATTAGGCCACAGAAAACAGACAAATGTGCAAAGATGATAAGAGAGGGTTCCCATGATCATTAGTCATTTCTGGAATGCAAGTTAAAATGTAACTGAAATACCAGTGATGACTCTAACAGAAAAGGCAGACAATAAAATGGTCACCGGGATGTGGAATATCTTAGTATATCTGAGCTGTACACTAAAATAAGGTAGGTATTTTATATGTATCATACTGGATTTCTCTTGGTCTTAGGAGAAATGGAAAGCTCAAAACCAAGGCTCTAGGAGTCTCTGTCTGGTGAGGAACTGCATGTTCATAGTGCCTCATGAGATGTAAGAAAGAGGTGAGGACAGTCTCTGCAGGCTTTATTACAGGGCCGCTGGTCTCCCTGAGGAGGGCTATGACCTCATGTTCTCAGGAGCCCCACTGACCACAACTCCTTCTGCTGCCACATCAGTGACAATGCAGTCTGTGAATTCCGAGCATGCTGACGTTAAAACCATACAATAGACAGGCAGTCCACTTGCACACTGCTGGAGGAACTACATAACATGATATAGCCACTTTGGAGGACAGTTCAGAATTCATCAAAAGTTAAATATGAGTTAGCAGATGGCCTAGCGAATCCATCCCTACCATTGTTCTTAATCACTAAAAGGTAAGGAAAAATAAATTCCTGTCACGTAATAAATGAATGAACAAACTATGAAACTATTCAGCAACTAACCTCCCACCTAGGTAACTCTAATTAAACTCAGTGCACATGTACAGAAAGAAGATGTAAAAAATCTTGTTGAGAAGAGTTTGTTAAGAAGAAAGGTTCCAGTGGAAGAGAGAGGGGGTTGAGGAGAGTCGGGAGTGGAAATTGAACCAAAATTCAGTATATAATAAGAAAAGAAAAGAAGGGCAATATAAAGAATGGAACCGAGTACTAATGCATGCTGTAATGGCTAAATCTTGAAATGCTGAGGGGTGGGCAGCTTGAAGACGTGAGCAGCTAGCAGAGCACAGAAGTAGTGTGAGCAGACCTGTGCAGGGACATGCAGATTACATCTCACGCATGTCCTTTGTGACATCTGGTGACGTCATGGAGCACAAGAGCTGGAGGCAGGGCACACAGAGCAGAGCATTTTAAAGCTGGACTCTACACTTGAGCTTCTCTCTGCCAGCTTGTGTCTGTGAAACTAAAGCCACTAATCTTCCCTGAGCCTGTTTTTCTCTTTCTATCATTTAAGACTTTAGAGACAAAGTTCTGTATCCCAAGCTTGCTTAGAATTCACCTTGTAGCCCATGCTAGCTTTGAACTGTGATCCTCCTTATCCTCTCCTTTCAAGTGCTAGGATTGTGAGCCTGTGTCATTCATGTCTAAGTAGATTTACTTTTAAAATGGGCATAATAGTACCAGTTCATAAGAGTGGAGTGAAAATCTAAAAATCTGACAGGCAGAATAACTTGAGCCCTATGTTTAGCATATAATGTTTTAGTGAACAGCAGTTATTATCATAGTAAGTATATACTGGGCACAGACGTACAGCTCTGCCAGTTTCCTTCCAAAAAGAAGTAAAGAAGCTGGGTTACTTATTAAGCTCACTATCAATTTCAAACCCTCACAATTTCTTTTTAGTTCCCACCCTTGTGTTTTAAGATGTTTTCAGGAGTAATGGGGGGGGGAAGGGGGGGCGGGGAGGAGGCGGAGGAAACAGGGTGGGGGATGGGTGGAATAAAAACATGCAAGGGGAAAGAGGAGGGATAAGACGTTTTGAAGAGTCGTTAACACGGAACGCACCTAGCAGTGAACAAGAGTACTTCCCTGCAAAGCGAATGAGGATAATTGACAAACAAAAAAAGAAAGGGGGGGGGAAAAAGAAAAAAGTCGGGAAAGGCGGGGGCTACAAGAAATTAGAAGTAGAGGCGACACGCAACAAAAAAACAAAATTTGGGAGCACCGGTATAAAATTGCCAAATGTACTTGCATGTAGCCTTTCCGTATGTGAGAAAAAGAAAAAAGCGTAGAGAAAGATCCACACACGACTGGCCGATGGTCATAGGGAGCATATACTTCCATAAATAGGTAAGTATAAAAGGAGGTGAAAATGGGATGCGCAACAACCACGAAGATAACGTAAGGGGGAGGACGGTAACGGTGAACGGGACCCCACAAAAAAACAAATGGTCTGAATCAGGCAGGAGGAAAAGGGGGGGGTGGTGTCAAAATGTGGTCCCTGGGCACGAAGGGATTAAATACCAAAAAAAAAACAAAACACAATAAAACCTCTGGGATACTTGACTGAGTAAAAAGGAGAAAATAAGGCGAACGAAAATTGGAAGATTAAAAAAGAAGGTGTCGCAAAACACGGGCAGGAGAAATAAAATACCAAATGATAGATGAGGGAATCGAGGTGGAAGAAGAGAATGGTGGCGAAAAGCACAATGAGCAAAGCCAGCGGGGAATATGGAAAGGAAAGAAGGGTGGGGGGGAAAGGGGGGCAGAGAGCGCGATGACAGTGAGAGTGAAATCAAGAGGGGCGGGGGACGAGTACAAGAGGTGGGCCAGTTAAACAAGCGTGGAGAGACCAGGTGGGTGTGGAGGGAACGATAAAGCCGGACAAGGTACACGTGCATACGAGGACTGGGGGGGAGGGGAATCGAACGAGGGGGTGTGTACAAGCGGGAAAAAAAAAAGAGAAGACAATACGGAAACCGGGGACGGGCTACAAAGATAAAAGTTACGCGAAAGCACGAGAAAAATGAAATGAAGGGTGGGGTGAAACTGTTGGCAGAGTGCACACTTCAAAGCGTGGGGGAGGACAGAACAGACGTAATGCTGGGAGAAGGAAAGTAAAAGCAGTGATACAATGGGGGGGGACCGAAAGTAAAGACATAAGGACAGACCCTAAGACACACAAATTAATAATGTTATCAAGCAAAAAAGAAGCCAGAATACACAACGAACCAAAACAACAGTATACAGAGAAGAAGAGAGAAATCTGAGTGATTGATACATTAAAAGTACATTGTCTCAAGAAGACAAAAAAAAAAAAAAAAAAAAAAAAAAAAAAAAAAAAAAAAAAAAAAAAAAAAAAAAAAAAAAGGGGGGGGGCGGGGTGGGGGGGGCGGGGCGGGAGCGGGGCTCGTCGCGCTGGGGAAGGAAGGGAACGATAATAAAAAGGAGGAATAAAACGGGGGGCGGGGGGGAGAAGAGGAAACAAGGAAGGAGAAAGGGGGGGGGAAGGGGGGGAAGGGGGAAAGATGAAACGGGGTAAAGAGGAAAAGGGCCGAGGCTAAAAACGCGCAAGAGAAAATGAGAAAACAGAAGGGGGAAAGGAAAAGAAGGGGCGGGGAGAGAAACCCCCAACCAAGGGGGCCTGGGTCCGTCCAAGTGAAAGGGAAAATGTTCGGGATCGGCGGAAAACGATACAAAGAGGGACCGGAAGAAGGGGTAAGAGAACGGGTACAACAATACCAACAAACACGGCGGGGTGAGGGGGGGAAACGGTAGAATGGTGGGAGTGTGCGCGGAGGGGGGAACAAGGCAAAAAACACGGGGGAGAGCGACAAGATAAGTGGACTTGAGCACACATCTTAGCTCCAGTGGGGTTGCATGACGGCTTTAGTTGCCCCAGTGTTTCTACTTCCGCAACCTTCACTGAATAGCCATGTGTGCTGGTTATTATTAAGGGTGCCAAAACAAAAGACACTAGGGTAAGGCATAGGGCTTTACACCTTATATACTATAGCTTCTAACTCAACTCTATAGTCCCTGACTGTTTCAAAGACAAATTTTGGACTAAAACTTTGACTTCAAAAACAGCCAACAGTGGTAGAACTATTGCATAAAGAGATAATGCTGAGCTTTCCAGTCCCTTCTAATCAAGCTGTGAAAGAAATCCGCCATGAAGTCTAGAGAAAAACTGAATCCACTTCTTCACTATGGTACAGTGTAGACACCAACAACAGTTGTGCCCACTAGGCTCCAGGCTCTCTGCAGAGTCTGGACCTCAGCCCTCATTCTGTTCTCTGTGAAACAGAGATGCTGTCTGAGCAAGGCTTGCAAGCACAGGGCAGGCATGAAACACTGCTATTTGTATATCTAATGGGTTCATTTCCAACTGTTAATTTTTCTAGAATGTCTGAGATAGTTGGCCTCACAAATATGACTTTGCTGTGCCAAGTTAAACCGGTCTCCATTATCTCCACCATTAAAGAAGGGCAAGGGCGGGCTAACAGCCTGGGACGGTGCCAAAAATGAGGCCTCCAAGGGCGCAGGGTCCGACAATGAATTGGATATGACGCCCTTATCCGCCAAGGCTTAACAATAGTACAAGTAGGGTGCAGTGGGGACAACAAAAAAGAGATAGGAAAGGGTGGCAAGTACGCCACCTGGGGGGGGATTGCCGCAAGCCACGTGAAGGGAGTAAGTGGTGCATTGCGGAATGGGAATGGGACAGGTCACCGAGAAAAAAGGAGGGGAAGAAAGAGGAAAAGGGAAAAAAAAGAAAGGGGGGGGAGGGGGGGGGGGGGGGGGAGGGGGAGGGGAGGGGACGACAACAGTAATAGAACAAAAGAGTGGGAGTGGTGATGCGAGGCATGAGAGAGGGGAAATGGGGGGACAGGGCAAAAAAGGAGGGGGAAACAAATAACAGAAAAGAAAGGCAAAGAAAAGGGGTGAAAGGAAAAAAATGAAGGAGGAAGGGGAGGGAGGAGGGTGCACATAGATAGCACAACACGAAAACAGAGGCGGGGGGAAAAAAAACAAAGGCCGAAGGTGCGGCGAAGGAGAAGGGAAATGATGAACGTGGGGCGCGGCCCAGAGCAGCGTAGCAGTACGCAGCGGCGCCAGCGCGGCAGCAGGGACAAAGCAAGGGCATGGGCGAGGGGGGGGGAGGAACAGTGGCCGGTGGGTGCGGGCGATAAGAGGGGGGGGGTGGTGAAAGGGTGTGTGAAGGTGCGCAATGGGGAGGGGCGGAGCGTGGCAGAAAGAAAACGGGGGAAAAAAGGGGGGGAAGGGGCGGGGGANAAAAAAAAAATAGAGATTCAGCAGGGCATGGTGGTGCACACCTTTAATCCTAGCACTCAGGAGGCAGAGGCAGGCAGATCTTTATGAGTTCAAGGTTAACCTGGTCTACAGAGTGAGTTCCAGGACAGCCAGGGATACAGGGAGACCCTGTCTCAAAAAGACCAAAAAAAAAATAGAGATTTATGTATGAAGATTAAAATGACTGGATATTTCCAGAGTAGAAGGGATAATGAGAATGTGTGAGCATGCTTTTTAAAGGTCTAAGCAGAATAATAGAGATAAAGTTATTATTACTGTTAACATCCAAATGTTTTGGTCTCTCCTCTGGCTTGTACTGCACACCCAGTTACAGTCCTAGATGTTTGTAGTAAATTTATTTAAGATAAACCTAAAATTGTTTTAAATATCATGGGCTATGCCTGCTTAACCTATGATATCAAATCTCTTCCAGTCAATGTTTATTCAAGGATACTTGGGTTTTTGTTCAAGTTTATTATCTAAATATTGCACAGTAATTAAAGGTATTAGGCTGAAGCAACTAACTTTCTTGGGTGGATAATAACCATGCTTGAAGCCCATACCAACTGGTAAAAAGGGACTTAAGGAACAGTTTTGTTCCTTGCCCTCTGAGGTCAGCTAAATCCCAGGGGACAGTGGAGCACCTCTCAAAATATATTGTAACTGTGTTGAGTCACTGGCTTTCTTGTTCAAAGAGGACAAATGGACACTAGAGGGAATCAAACCAGTGTCCGATATATTAAAAAAGGGTCAACACAGAAGAAAAACCTCTTTCTCGGTCAAACAAGACCTGACTTGCCCTCTTGCAGATGGAACTGGTAAAAGATCAAAGGAGCCAGGGGCTCCCCCAACAAAACCTGAGTGACCCCTGAGAAAAATAAAACTTGGTTAATCTGGGCCAACTGTATGGTCTTAAATACCAAAAAGGAAATTATAGCCAAAGATTAAAGTAATCAGTATATTTCTTTTTTTACACAAATATGAATGTGAATCAGTATATGAAATATACTGATTCACATTCATATTTGTGTAAAAAGAGAAATTGTTCACATTCATATTTGTGTAAAAAGAGAAATTTTTGTTCATATGAAATATTGCTTGCCAGATGTGGTGGAGCACGCCTTTAATCCTAGCACTCGGGAGGCAGAGGCAGGCAGATATCTGTGAGTTCAAAGCCAGCCTGGTCTACAGAGTGAGTTCCAGGCCAGCTGGGGCTACAAGGGAGACCCTGTCTCAAAAACATCAAAAAGAAAGAAAGAAAGAGAAAAAGAAAAAGAAATATTGCTTAGAAAATTCTAAGATATTTTCTCCATGATGAAAACTACTACTCAGGTATAAAATTTCATTTCTTGCCCTAGTTCAACAATGCACATGCAGCCGAAGAGGACAATCCACTACTATGTCAAAGCTAAATTTCTTCTCATCCTCTGTCTAGAAGCCACATTAAAAGGAAACTCACACTGTGACCCTAGCTGCTCCCACAGCTCAGATCCCGAGTCCACCCATCATGGCCAAATGGAAAATAAGGAGAATCGGGGCTGGAGAGATGGCTCAGCGGTTAAGAGCATCAACTGCTCTTGCAGAGGACCTGGGTTTGATTCCCAGCACCCACATGGCAGCTGAGAACCATCTTTAACTCCAGTTCCAGGGGAATCCGATGCCTTCTTCTGACCTCAGCGGCATTGCACGACACAGGTGCACCAACCTACATGCAGACAGTACACTCATACACATAAAAAATAATAAATTAATTAAAAAAAATAAATAAATACAAAAAGGTTTTAAAAAAGAAAAAGAAAAATAAGGAGAATGCCAATAAATTGACCCTTTCGGAAGTCCTCATTGTTGGTGACTAGGATAAATTAACTTGGAATAAAGTGGAGCCTGGGAATCCTGGAAGGCCCCTGTGTCTTAGATAAGATAGAGAGGCTGAAAACAGTATCTCACAAAACCTGACCATGCAGAACATTACCCAACTGATAAAAGATGCAGCTGGCCACCTGGCCCTGGAGCCCCTTGTTTGAAGAAAAAAACGTCTTGGTTAACAACCTTCAAGTTGTTACCTGCCTCACACAGGTCTTTTGTGTAAAGCCTCTCTCAACTTCTCTGTAAGAAGGTCACATGTCTCAGTTCTTTCAATCTTGCTCTTGGAATGTTGCTTCTACGTGGGCTTGCTAATAGCTGCTAAATTTTGTCTATATAAAACTGAGTCCTTAAACGTGCATGGCAGAATGCATGAGCTCTGGGGGGGGGGGGGCATGGATGGGGAAATGTGTCTAAATTTAATTTGGAAAGTTGTATGAAATGCACACAAGCTCAATAAACTAAAAAAAAAAAATGAGTCCTTGAGAAAATAAACTGATGTTCTGGACAAGAAAGGCATCCTAGAACTGATTCATTGTCAACCTGCACTGCTCTGATGTTGGCCTCTGGGGGTGAGGGGCATATTTGCAAATAGTGGAGGCCTCTGGAACCTCATCAAGAAATTCTAATGGACTTTAAGTTGGACATTTAAATTCGCCCTATTCTTCTCCTGGTTCCCTGCATAGAACATGTGCCTAACTACTATTGCCTTTGCTTATTCACAGGCACTGGGCAAGGATTTTTTTTTTTCTGTATTTAGCTATACTTTGGTGAGGGGAAGCTTTTAGATAAACCCACTGAAGGGGTAACCCAGCAGCCACACATCATCATCCTGTTCAGCATGGAAGAAGCCAGAATGACCAGTGCCTGAATTCCATATTGACCATCAGGGTTACCTCTTCAGAGAGAGAAGTAATAAAAATAGGAGGTAGAGATTAACTAGGTAGTTTAGGAGCAATACCCCCCCCAATGACCAGTTTCTTTCTCAGATGAGAACTAGAGATCCTCCCAGATCTGCCAGTAAATTTATCCCTCCCAGAGAACAGAGATGGCAGAACCATCAGAAAGGGGAAGCTGTTTCCATGCCAATCAATCCAACACAGTTAAAAAAAAGAAGGTAAAACTCATCCAACTGCTACCAGTCCCCCTTCATGGTCTTAATGGCTCACCACCTTATTAATACCCATAGCTGGGCCTCTCCTCCTACTCCTTATATTACAATCCACCTTTGCATTTTAACTGTGAAAATACCAGCCCCGCAGCTCCAATATCAATCTGTGATTCAATGTGAATCAATTATTTGATTCATATGACTGAGACCCAGTGAGGAATGTGATGCCCAAAGTGAATCTGTTTTATACAAAGTAACCATCTTAAAACTCATCCTTAGCCCAAGGCTACAAAGCTCTGATCCCTTCTCCTTTCCTCTAAATATCCTTCTGCTGCCAACCTTAATAAAACATAGACATGATTAACTGCTGTTTTGGGCCTCTGTAACTTGCTTTTCCTGCTTAAAATCGCCCGAACATTATCTAGGTGGAATTGTACATGCAAGGCAGCTATGGAGTCTTTTTTTGCCTTGTGGTTTTTGCCTTTAAATTTACCCTGCTGCTTTCACTCCAAGCAGAAGTTTGAGATTGGAAAAATGAGAGTGTCTTGCCAAGCAGTACTGCTTCAATAAATTTGGTTGATTCAAATTTGAATTTATTCTGGTAGTCTTTCCCAGTGGTCTCGAAATGCATGAAAACTACTTTTGCGGATTGGAGATCTCCCAAAACCACCTGAAGCACAGGTAGGTAGGATCTGGGTGCTGCAGTAAGGTGGATTATTGTTTGATTTAATTTAGTGGTCTTTGGCTTGATTGGCTTTTGTGGCTGTAGGGACGGAGTTGTTTTCCCAGCTGGTATGAAAGGTGGGTTTGTGGGCTGGAGAGATGGCCTAGAGGTTAAGAGCACTGACTGCTCTTGCAGAGGACCAGGGTTCAATCCCCAGCACCCACATGGCGGCTGAGAACAGTCTGTAACTCCAATTCCAGGGGAACTCCAGTTCCAGGGGAAGCTGAGACCCTCTTCTGACCTCCGCAGCATTGCACAACATGGGTGCACAAACCTGCATGCAGACAGTACACTAATACACATACAAAAATAAATAAAATTTTTTTAAAAAGGGTGGGTTTGTGTGAGTCTTGAGATCAGAGATCTCCTGAGACCACCTGAAGCACAGGTACCAGGGCACAGGTTAAAGAGCACACACCCCCAAGGGACGAGTGAGTTGGACTTCCAATAGAAAGACTAAAGCTTAGAGAAGTCAACACTTCATAAGCAAGGAGTAAAGGAAAAAAATCAATCCAACAAACAATGAAGGCATCTGAAGGAGGCAAGCAAAGCAAGTCCTCAATACAGTGAAGAGACATTTGGGACTCACATTGGAATACAGGCAAGGAGAAGCCTATATGCCAGGAACACGAAGAAGAGACAACATGAGAAAGGGGCAGGATAATCCCACACCAAGCTCTACCAACGCTATGGAAGATTCCTACAGTGGGATCCCCCTGGGGATGGCCCAGGACACAGATATCAGAAGTACAATTGTGAACATGAATAAAGAAGTACAAGATTATAAAGAGCAAATCAAAGAATTAAGAAAAGATAATGAAGAACTCAAGAAGGACCTAGAGAGAGAGAATGACAAACTCCAGAGGAAGTGAAAACACTGAAAAGATCCTATGCTGAAAAAGATAAGGAAACCAACCAGCTAAGCAAAGAGCTACAGGAAGAGATTGAGACGCTCCAAAGGAAGTAGAAATATTAAAGAAATCAGAAGAGGAAATGAAAAAGGAAATCAAACACTCATCCAATCAAGAGGAAAGGAATGGAAAAAGCCTCAGAAGCAGAATGGAGGAAGCAGAACAAAGAATATCAGACCTGGAAGATAACACAGAACAACTAAAAACCTCAAGGAAAGATTATGAAAAATTTAAAAATACACAAAAATGGAACAACCAGGAGCTGTGGGACACTATGAAAAGATCAAACCTCCGCATCATAGGAATAGAGGAAGGAGAAGAATCCCAAGAGAAAGGTATTGATCAGATCTTCAACAGAATAATAGATGAAAACTTCCCCAAACTAAAAAAGGACAAACCAATACCAATACAAGAAGCACATAGAACTCCAAACAGACAAGATCAGAAAAGAAATTCTCCACGCCACATCATAGTTAAAATGCTAGACACCCAAAACAAAGACAAAATCCTTAAAGCCACAAGAGAAAAACAACAAGTGACCTATAAGGGGAAACCTATCAGAATTACAACTGACTTCTCAANGATATTCATCCATTTCTTCTAGGTTTTCAAACTTAGTAGAATATAAGTTTTTGAAGTAGTCCCGTATGATTGTCTGGATCTTTTCATTGTCTGTTGTGATATTTCCCCTTTCATCACAGATTCTATTGATTTGGACTTGTTCCTTCTTTCTTTTGGTTAACTGGGCTAGAGGTCTGTCTATCATGTTTATTCTCTCAAAGAACCAACTTTTGGTTTCATTGATTTTTTTTATATGGTTTTCTTTGTTTCTATTTCATTGATCTCTACTCGGATTTTTGTTATTTCTTCTTGTCTGCTGCGTTTAGGATTCATTTGTTGTTCTCTCTCAAGTATTTTTAGCTGCAGTGTTAGATCATTCACTTGTGCTCTTTCTGTTTTTTTAATGTAGGCACTTAGAGCTATAAACTTCCCTCTTAGGACTACTTTTAAAGTGTCCCATAGGTTTTCTTGTGTTGAATTATCGTTGTCATTCAGTTCCAGTAATGCTTTTATTTCTTTCTTTATTTCTTCCTTGACCCAGTCATTATTCAGGAGAGTGTTGTTTAGTCTCCATGTGTTCTAGTAGGTTGTAGGATTTATCCTGGTGTTGATATTGAGTTTTATTGCACTGTGGTCTGATATAATGCATGAGATTATTTCAATCTTTTTGTATTTGTTGAGTTTTTTCCTGTGTCCCAGTATATTGTCTATTTTGGAGAATGTTCCATGAATTGCTGAGTAGAAAGTGTATTCTCTGGTGTTTGGGTGAAATATTCAATAGATGTCTGTGAGGTCCATTTGGTGTATTGTATTATTTAGTTCAGATGTCTCTCTGTTTATTCTTTGTCCTGTTGATCTGTCCAAAGGACTTAGTGGGGTATTGAAGTCCACACTATTAGTGTGATGGGGTTAATCTGTGCCTTGAGATCCTGAAGAATTGTCTTTATAAAGTTTGGTGCACCAGTGTTTGGTTCGTGTATATCCATGATTGTAAGATCTTCATCATCAATTGTTCTTTAATAAAGATGTAATGGCCCTCTTTGTCTCTTTTGATTTCTTTTGCTTTGAAGTCTGTTTTGTCTGACATTAGAATAGCAACACCTGCTTTCTTTTTGGTACCATTTGCTTGGAATATTTTCTTCCATCCCTTCACCTTAAGTTGGTACCTCTCCTTGAAATTGAGATGGGTTTCTTGTAGACAGCATATAGATGGGTTTTGTTTCCCAATCCATTCTCCCAGTCTATGCCTTTTGATTGGGGAGTTTAGACCATTAATATTTAAGGATATAATTGAAAGATAATAATCACCTTATTATACATTTGGACTTTTAGCCTCTGATTCTACTCGTACGGTTATATTTTTATTAGTTTCTTTACCTTGGTGTTTGAGGATTGTTGCTCCTCTCTTCTGCCTTTGAATTGTTTCAAGTATTTTATGAAGAGTTGGTTTTCCAGACATTTATTCTATCATCTTGTTTATGTCATGGAAGATTTTTCTCTCTCCTTCAACTATAGTCGATATTTTTGCTGGGTAAAGTATTCTGGGTTGGCATCCATAGTCCTTTAACACTGGGAATGCTTTGCTCCATGTTCTTCTTGCTTTCATGGTTTGCGCTGAGAAGTCAGTTGTAATTCTGATGGGTTTCCCTTTGTATGTGACTTGTTTTTCTTTTGTAGCCTTCAGAATTTTGTCTTTGTTTTGGGCATCTAGCATTTTAACTATGATATTGTATGGGGAGTTTCTTTTCTGATCTTGTCTATTTGGAAGTCCTAATGGATGTCTTCTTGTATTTGTATGGGTTTGTCTTTTTATTTTAGATTGGGGGAAATTTTCATCTGATTGTCTGTTGAAGACCTGTTCAATACTATCTCTTGAGATTCTTCTCCTTACTCCTCCTCTCTTTCTATGATGTGGAGGTTTGATCTTTTCTAGTGTCCCATATTTCCTGGTTTTGTTCAACTTTTGTGTATTTTAAAGTTTTCATTTCTTGTATTTGAGCTTTTTTTATTTGCGTCTGTGTTATCAGGGATGGTTCAACATATGGAAAATCAATAAACATCAGCAAGCAAGAATAAATGGACGGAAAGGCAAAAACCACACCAGCATCGCATTGATGTGGAGAAAGCCTTGGACAAGAATCCAGCATCCCTTCTGTTTAAAGTCCTAGATGGGATTGGACTGAAGGAGCATTCCTCAATGTAATCAAGCCCATATACAGGAAACCCCAGCCATATCATCCTAAATGGGAAACAATAGAAGCATTCCCTTAAATGTAGGAAATTCAGCAAGGCTGCCCCCTGTCACCACTCCTTTCAACATAGTGCTTGGAACCGTGGTAGGGCAAGAAGGCAAGAAAAGGAGATTAAAGGAGTTCTAATTGGGAAAAGAGGAATCAAGCTATCCCTTTTTTGCTCGTGATATAATTGTCTACCTAAGGGGATGCTAAGAACTCCAACAAGAAACTCCTAGAAACGATAAAATAACTTCAGTAAAATGGCAGGATACAAAATAAATCTAGAAAAATCAGTAGCCTTATCTTTACACCAACAACAAGCACTGGACGAAGGAATACAAAGGAGACCTTCCCCCACGTACAATAGCCTCAAAAACAATAAAATATCTAGGAACAAACCTAACCAAAGCATCCAAGGATCTCTACAAGAAAAAATTTAAACCCCCGAAAAAGGAAATTGTAGGAAGACTTTAGAAGATGGACAAACCTCCATGCTCATGGATTGGGAAATTAAATATAGTAAATATGTCCATTATACTCAAATTAACATACAGATTAAATTAACATACAGATTCATTTGTAATCCCAATTAAAATCCTTGTGAGTTTATTCACAGGCTTGGGAAAATAAAATCCTAAATTTCATTTGGAAAAACAAAAGACCCTGAATAGCAAAGCACGCCTGAGTGAAAAAAAGCAATACAGGGGGATTGCTATACCAGACATCAAACTATACTCCAGGGCTATAGTCATAAAACAAGCTTGGTACTGGCAAAAAAAAAGAAAAAAAAAAAACAGACCGTGTGAACAATGGAAAAAACCTGAAGATCCAAACCTGAGCACATACAATTTCAGCACCTCATATTTGACAAGTGGACCAAGAAAACACAATGGAGAAAAAACAGCAATCTTTCTTCATAAGTTGTGTTGCAAACTGATCAAACACCTGTAGAGAATGAAATTAAAAAACCCTACCCTCTCTCCCTGTACAAAAGTCATCCAGATGGATCAAAGACCACAAAGCGAAACCCAAAATTCTGAGGTGATAGAAGAAAACTTAGGCAGCAAGACTGGCAAGACATAGGTGTATGAAAAGACTCCTAAATCAGACAGCAGCTGCCAAGAAATAAGATCGACAATTGACAATGGCACCTCATTAAACTACAAAGCTGTTCTGTACATCAAAAGAAACAATAAAGGAAGTGAAGAGAAAACCCACAGAGTGGGAGGAAACCTTCACTGCAGATACATCTGACAAAGCATTAATTTCCAGAGTATACAAGCTACTCAAAAAACAAAGAAGAAAGAAAACAAATGAACCACTCAAAAGATGGAGCAAAGAACTGAATAGAGACTTCACAGAGGAGGAATTAGAGATGGCTGAGAAACATCTTAAAAACTGTTGAACGTCACTAATAATTAGGGAAATGCAAATTAAGACCACTCTAAAATATAATCTCACTCTGATAACACTGGCTAGGATCAAGAAAACAAATGATACCAAGTGCTGGAGAGGTTGTGGGGAAAGGGGAACACTCATCCATTGCTGGTGGGAATGTAAATTTGTATAGCCACTATGGAAAGCAGTGTGGAGAGCTCTTGGAAGACTTGGAATGAACTTGCCACCTGACCCAGCCATACCACTCCTGGGCATGTACCCACAAGACTCATCCCACCACAGAGATACATGCACAGCCATGTTTATTGCAGCTCTCTTCACAATAGCAAGGAGCTGGAACCAACCCAAATGCCCCTCAACTGACAAGTGGATAGAGAAAATGTGGTACATCTACACAATGGAGTTCTATGCAGCAGTAAAGAAAGATGACATCATGAGTTTTGCAGGAAATTGGCTGGAGGTAGAAGATATCATGCTGAGTGAAGTAACACAGTCCCAGAAAAACAAACGACGAATGGTATCCCTCATCTGTGGATGCAATGCCAATTACCTAGTTGTAAGTATTTCTTGTGCACGGCCCCTTGAGCTTTTGTCCAAGTAGTTGGGAGTGATGCATATTGGAAACAACAACAACAACAACAACAGAAAGGACTGCATCAAAGAACTGACTGAAATGGTGACCTTCTGCTCAAAACAGTCAACTTCCACATGGAGAATTTTAAGAAAGACTGAGAAAGAAATGAAAAGCATGTTTGGCAGAATGCATGAGCTCTGGTGGAGTGGGGGGAATCTGGTGGGGGTAATGGGTCTAGATTTGATTAGTAACATAATCTTGTACTATGTATATATACATATATATGTATATATAATAAAAAAATAATGAGCATCAAAAAAAAACTGCTCTTTCAGAAGACCCAGGATTGATTCCTACCACCCACATGGCAGCTAACAACTGTCTCTAACACCACTTCCAGGGGATCTGAATCCCTTTCCTGACCTCTACAGGCATTGTATAACACTGGTACACTTACACACATGTAAACAATACACTCAAACACATACAATAAAAACAATAAAAAATAAAATATTTTTAACTATGTTTTGGACAAGAAGAAGTTGTAATGTAAAATTGTAATGGCTGAGGCAGCTGGTCATAAAGGTGGTTCAGCAAACACTTGCCATAGAAGTCTAACAAGATATGTCCAAAACTCTCTTTGGAACCCACGTAGAAAGCCAGATGCAGTGATGGGCATCTGTCATCTCACCACTCCTGTAGTGTGGGAAAGTGGAGACTGAAGACAGGCCTGGAAGCCTCTGGGACAGCTGCAGTACACAAAACAGTAGAAGAAACAAGAGAGACCCTCACACACCAGGTAGAAGGCAAGAACCAAGTCCCAAAAGTTGTTTTTTGACCTTCAGACACCCTCAGCACCATATGTGGGTACACACACATAAATAAGTAAATAATAACCTTTTAATAAAAATAGCCCTATGTTCACTACACACACACACCTGCTCTAACCTACTTGTTTCTTCTGGAATCTCCTTCCAAAGAAATTAATGACAGCAGGGCAGAAAAGGAGAAAATGCCCATAGAATTACTAGAAGTACATGTGTAAGTCCTGGGTGGAGAAAGATGGGAAAGTCTTTAAAACATACTTCCAGGTGCAGCTCTTTATGCCCAAGAGCATCGCATGCATCAAAAGCCCTATTGCTTATAGCTAACCTCAGTGGAATTGAAAATAAAGGCCCCAGAATATTTAAAAGGATAGAGGTTTTATATAGCATTTCATTAAAAAATAATTCCTGGAAATGTCATTACTAAGGACAATCCCCAAGAAAAGATTTGTTGTTGAGTTTTGAGGCATGAATTTGCCCTCTCATATTTCTCTCATAATTCCCCATCCCACGTTTTAATAAAATATAGAAGCAAATAAAGGAAGGACAAAGGTGCTCTTAATTTACTCAGAAATATTCAAATTAAACTCCGTGTGTGATTTTGTTCATGCCGAACTCGGTACACAGTTGTTACCCAGTGCCAGAGACCACAGCAACCCCACTTCTCTGAAAAGCCTCAGGGTGAAGCCAGCTGTGTACAGAGTCATTCCAGCCCCCTCCCCCTTCAGAACCTGGAGTTACAGGCATCTTCCATGGTGTTTTGCTTCAATTCACTATATTTTTCTTGCTCATTCTGGTTCTAAAATGCCTGAGTATTAACCGCTACTAAAGCAGGCTTTAAACACAAAAGAAGAAAGAATACTTTAATTAGCAAAAATATTTGAGATTTAAGTCTGTTGCCTCACACTAGCAAAAGTTTTAAAAAAGAAAAGAAGAAAGCCTAATCCCTTAGGGTCATTTGAGAGCTCCTCTCTCATTGACCTTACTGAAGTTAACTCCCTCCAAACAGACTGGTCTCTCATCCACTAACTCCAGAGTTTTCTACACTCTACCACTTCCAATAGGGAGCCTGGGGCTGGATGGAAAGCTCAGTAGTTAAAAGTAGTTGCTGCTCTTGCACAGGGACCAGAGTTCAGTTCTCAACATCCAAGTTGGATAGCTCTCAATGCCTGTACCTTTAACTCAAGGGGATCCAATGCCTTCTTCTGGCCTGCTTGGAGAGAGAGAAAGAGAGATGGAGAGAGAGAGAGACAGACTCCCATAGACATATACATATACACATTAAAAAATAATCGAATATTTAAAATTATTTTTTAATGCAGGAGTCCAGTGGACATGGTGGGTCACACTTGAGATTCCAGTACTCAGGAGATAAAAGCAGGAAGATCTCAACTTCTAACCTAATTACATAAAAAGACCTTGTCACATGATCCAAGGAGGAGGTGGAAGAGAAGGAAGGAAGGAAGGAAGGAAGGAAGGAAGGAAGGAAGGAAGGAAGGAAGGAAGGAAAGAGGGAAAAGGAAAGAATGAAAAAGAAAGAAAAAACTGGAATCCACATGTTTGACTCCACATGTTTGCAAAGAAAATCACATACTTGCATTACTATCCAGACACTCACAACCAACTGATGACATACAGGGAATTGATGATACATCTAGATCCATAGTAGCACACACACACACACACACACACACACACACACGCACATACACACACACACACACATGCATATGCACACACACGCACACACATACACATACACACGCATGCACACACACACACACACACACACACACACACACCACACACTCTGGCTCCTTTCTTCCTCCATCCACGAATGCTTGTCATCTCTTTCCAGTGATCCATCCCCATCTCCTTCAAGGCTTGCTCTAAATGTTTGTTTTTCAGCTGAGCATGGCAGCACACACCTGTTGTAGTTCCACCACGGAGAAGTTCCAGCACAGGTAGGAGAACTGTCACAAATCCGAAGCCAGTCTGACCTACTAGTGAGTTTCAGGCCAGCCAAGATTACATATTGATGCCCTATTTCAAAAATAAATAGATGTTCCCTTCTCTCTTAAATCTTCATTCTCTACATTAGAATGAATCTTTCTCTTTACTTCAGAAATAAACATTGATTGCTTATTGAATGACAGGTACTCTTATACAAACAGGAGGTGCAAGAAGGGAAAACCATGCAACACAGCATGCTTCTACAGGAAGAAACAAATGGTAATTAAATAGCCAGTGAAAAAATGTAAAGTTGATTGATATGTGAGCTATATATGCATAGCTATGGTGCTGTGGTAGAAGGATCTGGTAGTCACCTAATAGGTAAGAAACTCATGAAGGATCTGATCTAACTTGTCAGTTATCATAGCCTATGGATTTCATATGCATGGCATGGTAGAAAACTCAAGCTGGCTTCATATGTTTGTAATAATAGAGGACTCAAGCTGTCTTCTGTGTGTGTGATAACAGAGGACTCACGCTGGCTTCTATGCATGGGATAACAGAGGACTCAAGCTGGCTTTTATGTATGTGATAACAGAAGACTCAAGCTGACTTCTGGGTTTGTGATAACAGATGACTCATGCTGGCTTCTATGCATGGGATAACAAAACTCAAACTGGCTTCACATATGCATGGGATAACAGAGGACTCAGGGATCAAGGAGTTTAAAGTCCTTGTTGCATAGTACTGTCCTCTGACTGGGCAGGCTGTGGATAGACTCTTTCTTCCCAAGCTTAATTGCACCCATTTGCCTAGGATCATGACAAACTTGTTGACTCCATAAGGAGAGGATAGAGAGTCACCCATGCCTCCCAACAAGCCCATTAGCCCTGGTTGCAGGAAGGGGCAATAGGGAGCCTTGCTAGCCATTTTGTACAGCTGTGGGAAAGTCATGATCCATGCCTAGAGAATTTCCAGTGCAGCTTTTTTTTTGGGGGTGGGGGGGCAGGATCCATACTCCTGTAAGTAAACTTTCATCTACTGCTCTAAACTTTTCACCTAAGCCCAATAAACTCACGGGTTTCTCAAACTGCAGTTTGATGAAATTGTACCTCATATTTCATAAGAATCAAGGCAGGAGGGAGCCAGACTTTGTTTACGCCTCCCAGAAGGAATTTGAGCAAATGTCTCCAGGGAGGTAGGTGTCCAAACCTCCCTGAGAACCATCTCTAACAAGCAAGTGCTCTACTCAGGAAACTCAGGCAGTGAGGAATGGTCCACAGAATGAGAAAGAACTCCATGCATACATGTTAGAAGAGTAAGAAAGCCATGCATTGCAAAGAGATAAAGGCTGCGCAGCAGAAGTCTGTGGGGCTGGGGAAGGGGCATATGGTCATACAAAAAAGAATGAGCAGAGTTTGGCAGAAGGCACAGACCTTCCAAGGAAGTGCTGTGTTTCCATCGCTGGAAGAATCTGGGCAGATAGTGAAGGACCAGACCATGCAGAGCTCTGCTGGATCAACTGAAGGATGTGAGCACTTATACTACATTAGTTACTTTTCTGTAGCTGTTTTAAACACCACAACCAAAACAACTTATAGAAGGAAGAGGGATGAGAGTCCATCATGGCTTGGAAGCAGAGGAGGTGGCAGCCAGCGCAGAAAGCTGAGCACTCACATACTCAGGCAAGTACAGGAAGCAAAGGACCCAACTAGAAGTGGAGAAGGCTGTGAACTCTCAAAGGCTGCCCTAGTGGTCGTGCTTCCTGCAGCAAGCCTCCACCTTCTGAACCTCCCCAAACAGTGCCACCAACTGGGGACCAAGTGTTCAAATATGTGGAGCCGATGGGGGACATGTCCCTTTAAACAAGTACACACAGCAAGAACAGAGGGGAGCTAAAAGCGTGGGGCATGGTGATTGTTCGGTTTTATCATTGTGTTGTCGCCACCATTTTTTATTTCTTCTTTAGTTTAATGTCATCTTTTTACATTGTGTACTTTATTGTATTTCCCAAAGTGTGTTTAGTAGAATCTCCCCTCATTTCCCACTCCTTGTGGCTTTCCCAGGTCCCTTTCCACGGCTCATGTGTGACATCCATTGCCCCCCACCCCTCTTCCTTTGCCTCTTTTTACCCTCTCTTGATCTTCTTTTTAGATTTTTAAGGTTCACCCAACTGCATATCCATTTTTGTATATAGGCCCACATATGACTGAGAAGATACGATTTTTGTCTTTCTGACCACTTCATTTAATGTAATATTTTCAGATCCATCCATTTTCTTACAAATTTCATAATTCTACTTTTCTTTTAGTTGAGTAAGATTCCATGTGTATATTTCCATTATCCATTCATGTGACTGCTCATCTGGGCTGGTTCCAATTCCCTGCTGTTGTGAATGCAACAACAATAAACTTGGATGTGCAAGGGTTTCTGCAGGAAGATAGAAACTCTAATGCTGTGTTTTAAGCTGAAATGATCTGATGAGACACATGTTGCAACAAAGCTATCCTCCTATTGTAGAGGGTGGACAGACCTTGTGCTGTCTTCTCCTGGGACCATCCATGATGGCAAACACTTCGAGCTTGTTTCTACACATCCTAGCCTGCCTTCTGTAACCTCAACACCACACAGGCCACTACTTCAGAATTTATCATTTTGAACAGCCAAAACTGCAGCCCCCTGTTTCCCAAGGTTCCAGCTAGGTCTGAGAATGAAATAGCCTAGTAAAGTGAACAGGGAGATTCATGGAATTATGTTTAATCACAGCCTCCTATGGCATGGGAGCTCTGATGTAGAAATGAAGAGTCAAATGAACAGAGTTGATTCTCTGCAGAAATGAACAGAGGGCAGTAAGCCAAGACTGTAACAGGGCCTGGGCCATTTGAGGCTTCACTGAGTAGGGAAGTGGCGGGTGTAAGTCACCATGGCAACACCTGTGTTGTACACATTTCCTTCAGTCACCATGGCAACACCTATGTTGTATACATTTCCTTCACTCTCTGTGTTCCAGCCTGATGACATGAACATTTTTTTTAGTATTTTTGAGACAGGGTCTCCCTTTAGTCCCAGCTGGCCTGGAACTCACTCTATAGATCAGGCTGGCCTAGAACTCACAGAGATCTGTCTGCCTCTACTTCCCAAGTGCTGGGATTAAAGACATGCACCACCACGCCTGGCCGACATGAATAGTTTTTAGGAGATCTTTCACATAGGAAACAATGGATTTGCACTTATATCCCAAACACTTTTTACTCAAAACGGCCAGCAGCCAGGCAGCACTGTAATTCCCTCACGGTCAGGTCTTACTCATCATAAGGTGCATGACACCAAATTAAATTTTAAAAATTTGCTCACTTTAATAAAAAGTTATGCCCACTGCTGAGTCAGCCACTGCCCTGTGGCTTCCACAGCATGAGTTTTGATGTGTGATTGTGGCTGAATGCAGTTTTGTCTTTGATCTTCTACTTCTTTTTATGCAATTATTTTTCTTTTTTAATATATTTTTATTGTTATTAAACTTTTTCATACATCATACATCATTTCTCAATCCCATTTAGAGTCATTTCCCTTTCCACACCCCCCCACCCCACCTGAGTTCATGCACTCTGCCATACATGTCTTACATCTTTTTCTGAGTCTTTGCAGAGTTTTTTTCAAAGCAGAGACTTATTGTTTTGGGGAGAACTTCACTGTTTCTGTCAGGGTTTTTTCCAGTTCTTTTGTTGTTGTTGTTCTCTCTGACTTGTATTGCTTCAATTTATACACACACACACACACACACACACACACACACACACACACACACTCACACATCACCTGAATTTGAATTTGGAACTTGCTGTGTGGACCTACGTAGAATCTTGCCCTTGAAAGAGACTGACTCTCCTTTCTTGCAACCAACAGTTTCCAATAGTCCCTTGGGTCGGGTTGGGGTTCTTTGCCCACATCCCCATGTCTATTATCCCTGAGTTGGACACCTGTATCAAACTTCTGCCTCCCAAGGCTCAAGGCTGATACAGAAGAGGGGGAAGGAGGAACATAAGAGCCAGAGGAGGTGGATGACAGCAGGGGAACAGTTTTCCAGACGGCTGGGAAGTTACTTGTTGTAATTTGCTTTCTATTGCTATAACAAAACCAACTTGGAGAGGAAAGGGTTTGCTCCTCTTACATCTCCCAGGTCGCAGTTCATCAGCGAGGGAGCCCAAGGTAAGAACTCAGGGCAGGAACCTGGAGGTAGGAGCTGAAGCACAAGCCATGGAGGAATGGTGCTTACTGGATTGCTCCCCTGGTCCATGCTCAGTCTGCTTTCTTATACAATATAGAACAACCTGCCCAGGGGTGGCACCACCCACAGCAGGTAGGGCCCTCCAACATCACTCAACAATCAAGAAAATGCCCCACAGACATGGCCATAGGCCATTCCACTGGAAACAATTCCCCAGTTGAAGCTCCCTCAACCCAGGTGTGTCAAAGCTGACTGTGCTGGATAGCTTTAGTGTCAACTTGACACACCTGGGTTGAGGGAGCCTCAACTGGGGAATTGGCTCCATTGGATTGGCCTGTGGCCACATCTGTGGATTATTGTCTTGATTGTTGAGCAGTGTGGGAGGGCCCAGCCCACAATGAGTGGTGCCACCCTGGGCAGGTTGTTGTGTACTATATAAGAAGGCAGGCTGGGCATGAGCCAGTGGAGCAAGCCAGTGAACAGCATTCCTCCATGGCCTGTGCTTCAGCTCCTGCCTCCAGGTTCCTGCCCTGAGTTCCTGCCTTGGGCTCCCTGAGTGATGAACTGTGACCCAGGAGATGTAAGCTAAATAAACCCTTTCCTCCCCAAGTTGGTGTTGGTCAGAGTGTTTTGTCACAGCAATGGAAGACAAACTAGAACAGAAATTGGTACCAGAGAGTGGGGTATTGCTGTGACAAACCTGACCTTGGTGTTTTCAGGAAGGATTGTTGTTGTGAAACTTGGAACAGTTTTGCTGAAAGAGTTGTAGATGATGGAGGCCTGGCTTGTGAAGTTTCAGAGGGAAGCAGAGACCATCAGTACTGTTTAATCTGTGGGTTCTGGTCAGCTGGGACTGAAGAATCAGCTGTAAGTAACAAGAGACCAGAACCTGAAGTGAAATCTTTGTTGTACTGGGACAACTGATGCTGGTTAGCTGGGGCTGAAAAATCAGCTGTAAGTAACAAGAGACCAGCATCACTGTGGTGAAATCTTCTGGGAAAAATTTCTTCAGGGTCAGCACACAGAAGCTATGTTCCAGAAGGGGCCCGAGCCTCCATGTCAAGCCAGAAGCAGGACTTGGTAACATGTATGAGTCTCCTATATGGTTCCGGTGTTGAACGCATGAAGGGGTCACAGAGAGCAGCTGACGCCTGGCACTATGAGAGGCCAGGAAAGGCCACTGGTCAGAGTGCGGCCTTGGTTGCAGTGAAGACCCCAGGATTCCAGGGGTCAAGAAGAGAAGCTGAGGTTTTGCATCAAGAGAGGTCAGAAGCAACCTCAGTTTCAGTGGCGACCCTAGCTTTTTGGAGATGCCGGGACCATGGGAAGACCACCAAGAGCAGCGGCAGGTGTGGCATGGAGTCCGCCTGGGCCTGCAAGATGAGCCGTGTGTGCCACAGATGGCAGAGTCAGAGAAGGGGAGCTGCCTAGACCCTTTGGATCCCAGAAGATCATGAGTGAATCCCAGGTGTCCAGCCTTGAGCTACTTGCTGGACTTAGGTTTTGTTTGAGAGTGCCCAATTCTTCCCTTTGAAATAAGACAGTACTTGTTTTGGATTTTACAGCAGCCCACAGTTAAGAGACTTTTAATAGACTGTGAACTTTTAAGTGTTGGGACATTTTAAGGACCGTGGGGCTTTTAAGGTTGTACTGTCTTAGGTTGTGATTAATGTTAACATCATACTTTAGGGATAAGAACTGGAAAGGTGTGGTTTAATAGTTATGTGTTTTGTTTGTCAAGTTGACAAGGGGTCAATTGTGCTGGATAGCTTTAGTGTCAACTTGACACACCTAGGTTGAAGGAACCTCAATTGGGGAATTGGCTCCATTGGATTTGCCTGTGGCCACGTCTGTGGAGTATTGTCTTGATGGTTGAGCAGTGTGGGAGGGCCCAGCCCACAATGAGTGGTGCCACCCTGGGCAGGTTGTGTGTACTATATAAGAAGGCAGGCTGGGCATGAGCCAGGGGAGCAAGCCAGTAAACAGCATTTCTCCATGGCCTGTGCTTCAGCTCCTGCCTCCAGGTTCCTGCCCTGAGTTCCTGCCTTGGGCTCCCTGAGTGATGAACTGTGACCCAGGAGATGTAAGCTGAATAAACCCTTTCCTCCCCAGGTTGGTGTCGGTCAGAGTGTTTTGTCACAGCAATGGAAGAGAACCAGAACACTGACAATAGCACATTATTCATATAGCTCACAGCAATGGTGACAGCATACACAAGTTCCATGTAAAATAAAGTCTTTCACAAAGAAAGAAAATACCAGGGCTAGAGACATGGATCAGTAATTAAGAGTATTTGTTGATCTTCCAAAGGACATGAGTTCACTTCCCAGCATCCATGTGCAGCTTACAGCTACCTGTAACTCCAGCCCCAGGGGATCTGACCCTGCTCCTCTGACCTACATGGACACTGCAAGCACACACACACACACACACACACACACACACACACACTCACACACACACACTCAGCCATACGTATGGCACAGCACCATGGTATCCACTGTAAATGTTTTAAGTTGGGCCTGCAAGACGGCTCAGCAGATGAAGGGCCCACCACACAAGCCTCAGCCCGAGTTCCAACCTCAGAACCCATGGAAAAGTAAAAGCAGAGAACTGACTCTACAAGATTGTCCTCTGACCCTCACACTTGTGTCAGGGCACAGGCCTGCATTCACATACACAATCATAATAAAGTACAGGCCTGCATTCACATACACAATCATAATAAAGTTTGGATTTTAAATTTTTTCATTGATAAGATTTTGTCAATTAAAAGAATTTTTAGCCAGGCATGGTGGCGCACGCCTTTAATCCTAGCACTTGGGAGGCAGAGGCAGGTGGATCTTTGTGAGTTCAAGGCCAGCCTGGTCTACAGAGCGAATTCGAGGACCGCTGGGGCTACAGGGAGACCCTGTCTCAAAAAGACCAAAAAAAAAAAATTTTTAAAGAGGTTTCAAAAACTTGAAAAACACAAGATGCAGTGTTGACTCTAGTGCTGGGGTCAAGGTGATAAATCCAAAATCTTTATGGCCATGATGGGAGAAAGGCAAAAACTTAAGCTTGACTTGGAAGTGCATGCTGGGTAAGAAGGCTAAAGTTCACCATGGAGTCACCTCTTTAGAAATAGCTGGTTGGTGGTTTTAAGTACACGGTACTGTTAATAGTGTCACCTTGTGCATTTTTTCCATCTCCACAAATTTAATAACTTCATTTTCACTGCAGCACCATCAGTCTGGTTTGGAGAAACCGTGATTCACTTCTCCAGAACGTTTGCATAATGTGCTTCCCACGGGTTTCATTTCTGTAAATCACTGCTCTGTTGGGGAGAAGAGGGTGGATTTCAGGCAAACTCCAGTCCTCGAATAAGTTTGGAGACTGAAAAAGAGATTGCATTTCCTGATTGCTATGTTATCTCTGCTGTTCACCGAGAAATTATTCTCCTTATAAGTCTTCCGTTTGTATATTCAATAAAGTTAATATCTGTGAAATCAGTTGATTCTTACTGTGCTAAATTACCCTGGAATAGACAGAAGATTGACTTCCTGGTATTGACAAGACCAAACTCTCAATGTCTTTTGACTTATTATCTCTGGCAGTTGGAAAGAATTACAATAACACGAAATTGCTTTACAGGGTATGTTTAGAGAGCAAAGAACATAAATGGAGAGATGGATTCCTACAGTATTTTTGACTGAGATTTCTATTTCCTGTCTAAAGTCCTCTGAAATGAACTGGAGGCACACAATATAAATTGATTTATCCACACCTTTAGAAATACCTGAGGTTTAATTGCTTCTACAGAATTTATGCTTGCATAAATAATTCAATTGCAAACTAATCCAGCTTTTATAATTGCCTCCCACAGAGGTACAGGGCTCAGTCCCAAAAGACTTAATTGTAGCTTGATGAAGGTATTTAGGACACTATGACCAATAAGCCACACAAAAACTTTGAAAGACACAAGGGAAAGAAATCCATAAGCTTCAAGCCTAAGCTCTTAGGAAGAAATGTAACATTTATAGTTGATCCTTAATGCTATAGTCTTTAAGAAACATTGCTCTACTGACTAAGAACTTTCTAAAAATACACTGTAACTGCTTGTGGAGGCACAAACATCCAATCCCCACACTGGCAGATGGAGGCGAGGGCACTCACAAAGTCTTCCTCAGCTGCATGGGGAGTTTTAGGCCACTCTAGGTGTATTAGTCAGGGTTCTCTAAAGAAACAGAAGCAACAGGATGAATATATATAACTATATACAATTTATTGATTTGCTCACGTGATGGAGCTCAACAGTAGCGCCGAACTGGAGAGGCCAGGAATCCAGGGAACTGCTCAGTCCGCAAGGCTGGATGTCTCAGGAGTCCCAGTCTAGTGCTGAAGGCCCGAATGGATTCCAGGAGATCTGCCAGTCTCAGTACACGCTGGGATCCGAAAGGTTGATCACAGCAGCAAGGCAAACTCACCAGATGAGAGAGAGGCAAGCCGCAGGAAGAAGGAAAAAGGGCCAGCTCCCGCTGCCGTGGCCTTAAATACTGCCTGCCGGCAGAAGGTAACACCCACATTTGGGGTGGGCCATCCGGGTTGAGGTGGTCCAATCAGAAGACCCTTTTCTCTTATTTGTTCCTTAGTCCAGTCAAGTTGACACCCAGGATTAACCATGACAAGTCCACCCCTTGTCAACTTGACACCCAATAAATAGCCTCTGCTTAAATGTCAATTGCAAACGATGGCAGGGTCATAATTCCACCTAACATGTTATAAGTATCTCATGTGCAATAGCAAAGCATTATATCTTAGAGTAGGTGGTAATGTCCTTGAGAAGAACTTAGTCCTTCAGTATCTAATAACCTAAATATGACAACACTTAACACATATCTCAGTTGCACATTCAAAGGGGAACACAAGTATCCACTTAATATACATACATATATACATATATATATATACATATATAAACAAGCACATTCTTAACCAAATAGGACGAAGGTTAATATCTATTATAATCCACGTTTCTGCAACTGGTCCCGTGGCTTCAGCTGATATTTATGACTACCTTCTTCTACTACCCATTCTGTATTTCCTCCGCCATCAGCAAGCACCTCTGCAGGTCTTGGCTCTTTCCCTGGAGGAGTGACCCATACCTTCATCCCTGAAGGGTCTGGGCCATTTATTGTCCTGTCTGGTTTGGGTTGTTGGAGTTTCCCATTGACCTTAATCATAGGACATGGTAGCACCAGAAGGCGCCCTACAGCATCTCCTGCCTTCCAGACATAATCTTCCTTGCCCCCATTGTGGAGAAAAAGTCCAATTTCCCCATGGTAGTCTGGATCAATCACTCCTCCTACTACTGTTATTCCTTCCTTAGCCTGTTGGCTTAAAGGCAGTAGAAGCCCGAAGTGGCCAGGGGGAAGTCTTAGCTTCCAGTTCAATAGAACGTTTGCTGTATCTCCTGGCAAAAGCACTCCCCCCATTGGAGCCAAAACGTCTAGACCAGCAGAACGCAAGGTCGTGGGTACAGGAAGCAAAAATTTTCCTACTGGGTCACTAGGGGTGATAGTGAGTGGAATCATTCCCACTTCCACCCCTTGGTTCCTGGACCCATGAATTCTGGCTATAGGAGAAACAGTACCATATAGTGGACGCTGATTCAAAGCATATACTGCTTGCTGGAGAACCTTGCCCCAGCCCTCCAGGGTATTGCTACCTAATTGGCGCTGTAACTGTGTCTTCAAGAGGCCATTCCATCGTTCTATCAAGCCAGCTGCTTCTGGGTGGTGGGGAACATGGTAAGACCAGTGGATACCATGACCATGGGCCCACAGTCGCACTTCTTTGGCTGTGAAGTGAGTTCCTTGGTCAGAAGCAATGCTGTGAGGAATACCATGACGGTGGATAAGGCATTCCGTAAGTCCCTGGATGGTAGTTTTGGCAGAAGCATTACGTGCAGGAAAGGCAAATCCATAACCAGAATAAGTATCTATTCCTGTAAGAACAAAACGCTGTCCCCTCCATGATGGAAGTGGTCCAATGTAGTCAACCTGCCACCAGGTTGCTGGCTGGTCACCCCGGGGAATAGCACCATATCGGGGGCTCAATGTTGGTCTCTGCTGTTGGCAAATCTGGCACTCGGCAGCAGCTGTAGCCAGATCAGCCTTAGTGAGTGGGAGTCCATGCTGTTGAGCCCATGCATAACCTCCATCTCTGCCACCATGACCACTTTGTTCATGGGCCCATTGAGCAACAACAGGGATAGCTGGAGAAAGAGGCTGACAATCCACAGAACGAGTCATCCGATCTACTTGATTATTAAACTCATCCTCTGCTGAGATCACCTTTTGATGAGCATTTACATGAGACACAAGTATCTTCACATCCTTTGACCATTCAGAGAGCTCTATCCACATACTTCTTCCCCAAATGTCTTTCTCACCAATTTTCCAGTCATGCTCCTTCCAAGTCCCTGACCATCCAGCCAAACCATTGGCTACAGCCCATGAATCAGTATATAATCGAACCTCTGGCCATTTCTCCTTCCAGGCAAAATGCACAACCATGTGCACTGCCCGAAGTTCTGCCCACTGTGAAGACTTTCCTTCACCAGTGTCCTTTAGGGTTGTTTCAGAAATTGGCTGTAATGCTGCAGCTGTCCACCTCTGGGTGGTGCCTGCATAGCGTGCAGAACCATCAGTAAACCAGGCCCTAGTCTTCTCTTCCTCAGTCAACTGATCATAGGGCAAACCCCATGAAGCCATAGGTGCATGCTTAAGCCCAGGAGACATTGTAACAGGAGTGGGAACCATAGGCATTTGGGCAACTTCTTCATGTAGCTTGCTTGTGCCCTCAGGGCCTGCCCGGGCCCTGTCCCGTATGTACCACTTCCATTTGACAATGGACTGTTGCTGTGCACGTCCTACTTTATGGTCTGGTGGGTCAGATAACACCCAGCTCATGATGGGCAGCTCAGGTCGCATGGTGACTTGGTGGCCCATTGTCAAACGTTCAGTTTCCACTAAGGCCCAATAGCAGGCTAAGAGCTGTCTCTCAAAAGGAGAATAGTTGTTTGCAGATGAAGGTAGAGCCTTGCTCCAAAATCCCAAGGGCCTCCGCTGTGATTCCCCTATGGGAGCCTGCCACAGACTCCAGACAGCATCTCTATCTGCCACTGATACCTCAAGCACCATTGGGTCTGCTGGATCATATGGCCCTAGGGGCAGAGCAGCCTGCACCGCAGCCTGGACCTGTTGAAGAGCCTTTTCCTGTTCCAAGCCCCACTCAAAGTTTGCTGCCTTACGAGTCACCTGATATATGGGTCGTAGTAACACACCCAGATGAGGAATGTGCTGCCTCCAGAATCCAAAAAGACCCACCAGACGTTGTGCTTCTTTCTTGGTGGAGGGAGGGGCCAGGTGCAACAACTTATTCTTTACCTTAGAAGGAATGTCTCTGCATGCTCCACACCACTGAACTCCTAGAAACTTCACCGAGGTAGATGGCCCTTGAATTTTAGTTGGATTTATTTCCCATCCTCTCATGCGCATATGCTTTACCAACAAGTCTAGGCTAGCTGCTACCTCCTGTTCACTGGGTCCAATCAACATAACATCATCAATATAGTGGACCAGTGTGATATTTTGTGGAAGAGTCAGGCGATCAAGATCCCTTCTAACTAAGTTATGGCACAACGCTGGAGAGTTAACATACCCCTGAGGTAAGACAGTAAAGGTATACTGTTGGCCTTGCCAGCTGAAAGCAAATTGCTTCTGGTGGTCCTTATGAACCGGTATTGAGAAAAAAGCATTGGCCAGATCAATAGCTGCATACCAGGTACCAGGAGACATATTAATCTGCTCGAGTAAGGACACCACATCTGGTACAGCGGCTGCAATTGGTGTCACTACTTGGTTGAGTTTTCGATAGTCAACTGTCATTCTCCATGATCCATCTGTCTTTTGCACAGGCCAAATTGGAGAGTTAAATGGAGATGTGGTAGGAATCACCACCCCTGCATCTTTCAAATCCTTGATAGTGGCATTAATCTCCGCAATCCCTCCAGGGATACGATACTGTTTTTGGTTCACTATTTTCCCTGGTAGAGGCAACACCAATGGTTTCCATTTGGCCTTTCCAACCATAATAGCCCTCACTCCACAGATCAGGGAACCAATGTGGGGATTCTGCCAATTTCTAATTATATCTATCCCAATTATACATTCTGGGACTGGGGAAATAACTACGGGATGCGTTCTGGGACCCACTGGGCCCACCGTGAGTCGGACTTCAGCCAAAACTCCATTTATCACCTGACCTCCATAGGCCCCTACTTTAACCGGAGGGCCACAATGCTTTTTAGGGTCTCCTGGGATCAGTGTCAACTCAGAACCAGTATCCAATAGGCCTCGAAAAGTCTGATTATTTCCTTTTCCCCAGTGTACAGTTACCCTAGTAAAAGGCCTCAGGTCCCTCTGGGGAAGGACAGGAGGAAGGCAAACAGCATAACTCTTTGGTATTGTGACAAGGTCCTTCCTCACTGGAACCCGGCCACCCCTTCATTCAAGGGGTTCTGGGTCTGTGAACTGTCTCAAGTCTGGAAACCGGTCAACTGGGCGGGATTCGCTACTCCTAAAATCAAATGTTGACTTCCTGTCATTCGTTCTAGAGCTTTTCTGCTTATACAGATCAAATAAAAACTTAGTAGGCTTCTTATGTATTTGGTTCCTGGGAACACCATGATTAATTAGCCAGTTCCAAAGATCATTTCGGGTCATGCCATTATAGGTATTGTTTTGCCTTTGCCACCCATTATGATAATTACTGTAACTACGCTCATCTGGCCTTCTGCGATTCAGTGCTGCCACCTGACGCCTACCCTGAGGTCCTGTTAGACCTACTACGTGTACATTTAATTTATGCAAACGAGCCACAACTTCTCTAACTGTAAGATCTGGCATAAGAAATAGAGCAAAAACAAAGCTCTTCAAATGTTCTGGTGTCTCTCTCAGTACTTTCCATCTTATAAATTCAGTGAGTGGCATGTCCTCTGGGTCCTCATATTGTGGAGAATGTGGTTTTACACTTCGAATCCACTCGAGCATGCCCATCTGCCTGACCCTCACAATCCCTTCATCAATACTAAGCCAAGGAATATCAGGCATCTCTAACTCGCTGTTAGTAGGCCATGTTTTAATAAATACATCAGCCAACCATTCAAATAAACTTTTAACACCTTTTTTAACTGCTCGAGCTTCCATGTTAAACCTAGAATCTCTACTCAGTGGGCTCATATCGATAAACTCAGTATGATCCAATTTTATATTCCTTCCACCATTATCCCACACCCTTAAAATCCATTCCCACACATATTCCTTAGGCTTCTGCCGGAATGAATCAGCAAACTCATTAATTTCTTTAGTAGTATATCGCACCTCCTCGTGGACCACACTTTCTATCTCACCTTGAGGGGCTTGCTTAGACTTCAATCTGGTTATAGGTCTAGAGGCAACAATTGTTGGGCCCTGAGGGACATCAGCTCCCACTGGGAGGGGGGGATTAATTTCCTCAGGCAAGGGTGGGGAGGAGGGATCTGCAGGGTGTGGATTCTCTGCTGAGGGTGGGGAGGTTAATTCCTCAGATAAAGAAAATCCCTCAGAATCCGAGGGTTCAAAATCCTCATCATCATAGTTCTCCCACACATCTCCATCCCAAGTTTCAGGGTTCCACCCTTTCCCCACCAGTGCTCTCACTTTAACTGCTGACACTTTTCGTGGCTGGGAATTAAATTTGCGTTGTAAATCAGCCAACCGTATAATAAGGGCTCCAGCTTGATTTTCTGCTGCTTTAGCTCTTTGGCTGCTGGAGAGAAGATTCTCTTCCAGAGCACACTTGGAAACCTTTAAACTGTTGTTTCGAATCCGGAGCTGGTCATTTTTATCACCGAGCTCCATATTTTCGTCTAACAGTTTATCCAGACATGCTAGGAGCAACAAGGCAACATCATTATTTTCCTGATTTTTCTGCAATTTCTCGAACGTTTTATATATAGAGTCACTAAATTCCTTGCTTCTCACAAGAGGTGAGTTAGGTGAGTCAAATGGATCTATCTTCATAATTAGATCAAATAGTCTGCACCAAGGATTATCATTCCTCTTCATGCCACCAGGAGAGCCTTCAGTAACTCTAGGCTTCATTGGGTTGGAGAGCTGGCTCCAGAGGCTACCAAGCCCACTAAAGAAATTCATCCTTTCAATTCTGTTTCTCTAGAACCACTTCTGGTACCAAAATCTGTATTAGTCAGGGTTCTCTAAAGAAACAGAAGCAACAGGATGAATATATATAACTATATACAATTTATTGATTTGCTCACGTGACGGAGCTCAACAGTAGCGCCGAACTGGAGAGGCCGGGAATCCAGGGAACTGCTCAGTCCGCAAGGCTGGATGTCTCAGGAGTCCCAGTCTAGTGCTGAAGGCCCGAATGGATTCCAGGAGATCTGCCAGTCTCAGTACACGCTGGGATCCGAAAGGTTGATCACAGCAGCAAGGCAAACTCACCAGATGAGAGAGAGGCAAGCCGCAGGAAGAAGGAAAAAGGGGCCAGCTCCCGCTGCCGTGGCCTTAAATACTGCCTGCCGGCAGAAGGTAACACCCACATTTGGGGTGGGCCATCCGGGTTGAGGTGGTCCAATCAGAAGACCCTTTTCTCTTATTTGTTCCTTAGTCCAGTCAAGTTGACACCCAGGATTAACCATGACACTAGGCTACATGAGCCCATGTAAAAATTAAATGGATGGATGGGTGGATGGTGAATGGATGGAAGAGTGCGTGGACAGATAAAAAATGTTCTGTGTTTTCCAGACTTAAAAAAACAGACATATGCTGTCCCTCATTTGTGGATCCTAGCACCAAATCCATATATGTAAGTATAAACCATGCTGTAACTGCAGGAACCAGATAAATGAAAAGGAACCAGGAAGCTAAAGGGAAAGAGGGACCCTGAGACAGAAGGCTAGTGGGTGACAGGTGTTATTAAGGGGGGAATGGATAAAAATCAGGGTATGTAAATGGGAAGGGAGTGGAAGGGTTACAGAAGGAAAGGGGGGATAAAGCGGGGGGAAAAGAAGCCCAAGAGAAGGCCCTGTCAGCTCAGACCGGTGGGTCCCAATCTGAGACAACTTATTACTACTGTGAAATCAAATCTACTGTGATGTGACTTCACACATTTTTACATTCCTGAGGATGTATGACATGTGTATCCCATCCACACTTAGCCAGGAGCACCATATAGCAGACCCACAAGTACCCTGTGGTCTCATCAAAAGTTCTACAGCATCAAGCACAAGACCCATGCCAACTCAATCAGATAAGGACCCAGAGTCGTGCGAGGGAAATGGGCAGTGAGCCAGCCCTAGCCTGAGAACTGTTGAAACATTACAGCTGGAAGAGGGTAGAACTTCCTCAAGCTCTCTAGACAGGCTGAATAGACTCCAGAGGATGAACTTGCACAGAAGGACATCTGCATAAAATGCTTGACCAGGTGGGACTTAACATGTATGGCAGAGTACAGGAGGCCCAGTGGGGGTTTGGGGGGCATGGATGGAGACTAAATTTGACTAACAATTTTGTATGAAATATACAAAAGAACAAAAAAATATTTTTAATGAAAAAAAGAAAATATTCTGTGTTTTCATTAGCATACACTCCTTAAATTCTGACCCACACTTTCAGGGGCCATCATGTTCTGCACACCGACTGGCCCGGGCCGGCATTCTCCACATGCAGTCACTTTCACCACCTGCAGTTGTCCATAGTAGCACACAGTGCACTTAATCTTACCACTTCTCCATCTTGGATGTTTCAGAACAGCCACCATATTAAAGATCTGGATAAAAATGACTTAGACTGGCCATGTGCTCAGCCATTCTGGAATGGCTCATGAGTTGGGTTTAGTGGGGAGTCTGGATAAGACCATGAGCTGGCTCTAGATGTGACCTCACTTTGTTGCTCCCCAGATTCAGCACTGTTCCCCTGAAGGTAGCATTCAGCCAGCCCAGCCCCTGCAGCTTACTGGATTTTACCAGGCATGAAACAATCTTAGCCAGAACCCCACCCCAACATACCTTCCCTCCAAATTAAAATTATATATCTTGTTGCTCACTAGTTATAACAGGTGAGAAGAGCATGGAATGTTGTTGCTTAATAAATGATTTTTTTCATTATCTGGTGCTCTATTCCTAATGGAATGGGAAGGAATTGGAGTAACTCAGTTGTCTCTACATAGCAATCTGATGCTCAGGACAGTTGCTTGACTTTCTTCATCTAAACAGGATAATATCCTATAAATACAGGCTTAAGTGAGTCAGCTTATGCACCCATGCAATCAAGGCTTCATTTGGATCACAACTCCCATGTAACTAGGTCCTAGAACAGCACCTGGCACATAGTAGGCTCTCAATAAACATTTCTCAAGTGAACAGATGACTGCATCCTTTTTCAACTTTGCAAGCCCAGAACATCTCTTTGGAATGTTGTGCACCCTCTAGAACACCTTCTCTTTCCATAGCCTTCCAGCTTAGGTGACTACTATCCAGACTTCTAAATAACATGTCCCCCTGCAGTGTGACACATTCTCTGTTCATGTTAACTCATAACAAAGCAGTTGATGGTGCTCTGGCTTACCCTGGCTGTTGGTTGTATGTGGCCTTACCTCCAGGTTCCTGTCAGTTCAACCAAGGAAGATCTGTCTGCATTAGTCTGCAGCTAAGACCCATTTGTGCTGAAGATTAGCCAGTTGAGCAAGGCAGCAGGATGAATCTTTTTAACTCTTGCTCTGTATGACAGTAGAAAGGTAGGAGAAAAAAAAAAAAAAAAAAAAATCCAGGTGACTCTCTGTTACATAGCACGTCTGAGGCCAGCCTGAGATATGTGAGACCTTATTTCAAAAATAGGAAAAAAAAAAAAAAAAAGGAAGTAGAGAAGTGACCTAAACCCACAGACAGTTCTTCTAGGTGTCTGTCCCTTTCCTACAAAAAGTTACAGTAGTCCACGGGGCCATAGGACAGAGGAGAGTCCATTGCAGAATAGGAGTTTTACACAGTGAACTTATAGGGAAAAAGCTGTACCTTTCAGAACAAGTGCAGAAATAATTCATTCCATCTGGCTGATGGCCCGACAATGTCCAAGCCAGCCAGAAGCCACCATGCACTTGTGTGGGAGGGTGTGCTGTTTATGCAAATAACTTCACCTTTTTTTCACCAATGTGGGTTTACTCATTTCTGTTTCAACTTTCATTACAGAGCTGAGACTTTATTCTGGTGCACTTAACAAGGCAGAAGGAACCTAATGGTGCTGGCACTCACACACAGATGTCTAGACTGAGCTGGCACGTGAGTTGCTCACCTGATGAAGACAGTTCTTCACAAACTAGAGAGCAGATAAGAAGCCCTTAACAAAGGCTAACTGTCCCAGCATTCAGGAGGCAGAGGCAGAGGCAGAGGAAGAAGGATTGCTGCAAGTCTGAGGCCAGCCTAGCTTATCTGCAAAGCCAGTTTTAGGCCAGCCAGGGCTATACAGCAATGCTGTTTCCATAAAACAAATGAAGCTCTTACCTCTAGCACCTTTGTTTCTCTAAGTCTCTTTGTTGTTGTTTTCTTGTTTTATTAGTTTGCAGACTATCCAGGCTGGCCTGGAACTCAACATTCAGCCTAGCTGGCCTCGAACTCATGGATCTTCCTGCCTCTGCTTCCCAAGTGCTGGGATTACAACAGGCCTGACCCACCATCGGAAGCCAAGTTTGTTTCTTATCTGAATACATTTCCCACCTCCTTGTCTTAAAGGGGGCCTATTCCTTACCTGCTCCCCCTTATGCTATACATTATTTACTAGTAGATGCTACACATGGCATTTTGCAGTAATTCTTTCCCTATATGAAATGATGTAGCACTCTACAGCATCCTGTTAGAGTCCTCTGTGGTTTAACTGGTCGACCTGCCATGCGGAAGCTATTTCTAATATTTCTGCTTCACTACCTATCAGTATAAAGGAAAGCCAAATAATCAGTACTTCCTTATTAAACTCGAGCCCACTCAAGTCCAAGTTTAGAAATGCACTAATATTTTCAGAATTAGAAGACAACAATCAGGGCCTGGGGGAGATGGCTCAGGAGGTAAAGGCCTGAGCTGTCAAGCCTGATGGCCTGAACTGGATCTCCTGAGTTTGACCCTTGCTAGATGGAAAAGGCCAACTTGTATATGCTGTCCTCTGCTTTCCACAAGTGTACTGTAGCATGTGCATACACACACACACACACACACACACACACACACACAGTGAATAAATGTAATATTTTTGAATTTTATTTTTCTTTTATATTTATGAGTGTTCTGCCTGCATGTATGTAAGTATACCTGTTTCATCCAATACCTGTGGAGGCCAGAAGAGGGTGTCAGATCCCCCTAGATCTGTAGTTACAGATGGCTGTTATCCACCATGTAGATGGTGGGAACCCAACCCAGGTCCTTTGGAAAAGCAGCCAGTACTCTTAACTGATGAACCATCTCTCTACCCCCAATAAATGTAATATTAAAAAAAATTGAAGAGATACAAAAATAACAGTTAAAACATGGTTTCCAAGACATGCATGGTACTGCATGCCTGGAGTCCTTAGCTCTTGGGAGGCCAAGGCAGGACAGGGCTGCAAGTTCAAGGGCAGCCTATATTATACAGAGAGCTCAAGGCAAGTAAGACCCTGTATCAAGGACCTTACATCAAGGGGGAAAAGGGGAAGGAGAGCTCCACACAGGGGATATTAGGAAATAGGATTATCAACGGGGAATTAGGAAAATGGAAGGTACCTTAACTGGGGAGGACGCTTGAGGGGTAAACAGGGGCAGAGAGAAAAAAGAGAGACAATAATACTTAAGTGATATAAAAAGAAAGGGAAATGTGTTTAAAAGCCTACTAAAAATACACATAAAATCTAAATGTGACTGCATGTGTACAGCTGAAGGCTGTATAACAAAAGTCACAGTGCCAGCCACAGGGAAACCTCCTTTTGAGTTGTTAGGCATCCTAAACTATTGCCTTCCTGAACTTGAAGGTAAGGACCTATTGATGAAGACAGGAAAGGATTTGGAGCAATGGAGCTGGATCTGACCAGGAAGCCTCCTCCCTGAAGACCAGCCCTCATAGTATCAGAAGGTACTATGCACACTGCCAAAGGGGAAAACCATCAATGATCCCACCCAGCTGTAACGTCTACAAACTACAACAATGACCAACCAGCAAATTATCTCCATAGGGGAATAGAGGAACTTTTACCTTGAGTGTAATCAACAGCTGTCTAATTGGACGTAAAGCTCACTTAATGGACAGAAACTCGTGTGTGGTGCTGTAGACACAGCCAGGCTGGAGAGGTCATAGATCCTGGAGAAAAACCTACTTCTGTCACTTCCCTGGTTCAACATAATTTCTTACTGAATTATAAATGTGTCCTTGTATTCTCAGACAAACATATCTCTCACCACTCATCAAAGAAGCTTCTTTTTGTAACAGATAGAGACCATTACAAAGTTCCACAACCAGTCAAATGCACAGAACAGGTGACTATACCTGTTCTCAACCCTATGCCACACATCTACAATGCAGCCTCTACAACCAAGGCTCAGGGAACGTCACAGAAGAGGAGGCGGGAAAGAATGTAAGAGCCAAAGGGACAAGACATGTGGTGCTAGCTGATGCATTCTGGACATGGTACGGAAACTGTAACAATAAAATCTCCGCAGTATTGTAGTCTAACAAGATCTGCATAATGACAAGACAGGTTGACATGCCCAAGTGGTTGGGAGAGTGTCATGGGGATTCCACCTCAATATATGTGTGTGTGTGTGTGTGTGTGTGTGTGTGTGTGTGTGTATAGGCGTGGATGTGGGTGTGGGGATGGGTAAGGGTATGGGTATGGGTGTGGGTGTGGGTGTGGGTATGGGTGCGGGTATGGGTGTGAGTATGGGTGTGGGTAAAGGTGTGGGTGTGGATATGGGTATGGGTGTGGGTGTGGGTATGGGTGTGGGTATGGGTGTGGTTATGGGTGTGGGTAAAGGTGTGGGTGTGGATATGGGTATGGGTGTGGGTGTGGGTGTGGGTATGGGTGTGGGTAAGGGTATGGGTGTAGGTATGGGTATGGGTGTGGGTACGGGTGTCGGTATGGGTATGGGTGTGAGTACTGGTGTGGATATGGGTATGGGTATAGGTATGGGTGTGGATGTGGGTATGGGTGTGGGCATGGGTATGGATGTCGGTATGGGTGTCGGTATGGGTATGGGTATGAGTGTGAGTACTGGTGTGGGTGTGGGTATGGGTATGAGTGTGGGTATGGGTGTGGGATGGGTATGGGTGTGGGTATGGGTATGGGTATGGGTGTGGGTATGGGTATGAGTAAGGGTATGGGTATAGGTATGGGTGTGGGTATGGGTATGGGTATGGGTGTGGGTGTGGGTATGGGTGTGGGTATGGGTATGGGTGTGGGTATGGGTATGGGTGTGGGTATGGGTGTGGGTATGGATATGGGTATGGGTGTGGGTGTGGGTGTGGGTGTGGGTATGGGTGTGGGTATGGGTGTGGTTATGGGTGTGGTTATGGGTGTGGGTGTGGGTATGGGTATGGGTATGGGTGTGGGTGTGGGTATGGTTGTGGGTATGGGTCTGGGTATGGGTATGGGTGTGGGTATGGGTATGGGTGTGGGTGTGGGTGTGGGTGCAGGTATGTGTGGTGTCACCACCGAGATTTGTGGCGGGGCCCACTTAATCCTAGGAAGACCCATGTGGAAAGCCCACGCAGGAAAGCACACCACGTGTAGGCAGGTTGAGGTTCAAATGCAGAGAGAAATTTTATTCCAACATGTCTGCTTAAATATCCATCATGAAAGGAAACAGCCAGAATTGACCAGAGTCCAAGACAACAGCTCCAGAGAAAGTAGACTGTTTTGCTTCTCATCCACCTGTGCCCCTTTTCTAAGCCTAGGGAACAATCTGTGGAAGAGGGGGCATGGTAGAATGTAAGGGCTGCGATTGGGGTGAATGGTAAAACTACAGCAATATAGTCTGGACACTCATTTGATCAACTTGATTGAACATACAAGCCCCCCCACCCTGGATGGTAGGACCCATGGGCTGTGTGGGTTTGGCCACAACTGCCTGCAAATTGGTTTTACATGAAGGATGCTTGTACTCATAAATTATCACTTATTGCTAAAAAATGAAAAAAAAAACTGAGAGAAAGATGCAGGACAGTTATGGAAGAATGCATGATCTGGGATGGGGTGGGGTGGGGTGGGGGGAAGGGAAAGGGAAATATGGCTGAACTGAATTGAAAAATGATGTATAGGGCTGGAGAGATGGCCTAGCGGTTAAAAGCGCCAACCGCTCTTGCAGAGGACCCAGGTTCGATCCCCAGCACCCACATGGTGGCCGAGAACCATCTGAAACTCCAATTCCAGGAGAACTCCAGTTCCAGGGGAATCCGACGCCCTCTTCTGACCTCCGCGGCATTGCACAACACGGGTGCACAGACTTGCATGCAGACAGTACATTCATACACATACAGAAATAAATAAAATTAATTAAAAAATTTTTTAAAGAAAAATGATGTATGAAATACACAAAGCATCAATAAAAAAAAAAGAAAAAAAAAGTTAAATATCTATCATGACTCAATTCGTTACTACACCCCACCCCATGGGTGTGGCCAGGGAGGTACCATTGGCTTAGAACCCAACCCATTCTAACTAAGTTTTCCCACAGGTATGGGTGTGGGTGTGGGTATGGGTATAGGTATGGAAGTGGGTATGGGAATGGGTGTGGGTGTGGGTATGGGTGTGGGTATGGGTGTGGGTATGGGTATGGGTATGGGTGCGGGTATGGGTAAGGGTAAGGGTGTGGGTATGGGTATGGGTATATGTATGGATGTGGGTATGGGTATAGGTATGGGTGTGAGTATGGGTATGGGTGTGGGTATGGGTATAGGTATGGGTGAGGGTATGGGTATAGGTATGGGTGTGGGTATGGGTATAGGTATGGGTGTGAGTATGGGTATGGGTATGGGTATGAGGATGGATATGGGTAATGGTGTGGGTATGGGTATGGGTGTGGGTATGGGTATGGGTATAAGTATGGGTTATAGGTGTGGGTATAGATATGGGTGTGGGTATGCATATGGGTATGGGTATGGTATGGGTGTGGGTATTGGTGTGGGTATGGGTATGTGTATGGGTATGGATATGGGAGTGGGTATGGGTATGGGTATGGGCACGTATGGTATGCACATGCCACTGTATGCTTGTGGAAGTCAGAGGATAGCATGTACAAGTGCATTTTCGTGTGTGTGGAGATCCAGTTATGGAAAAATTCTTCAAACAGCTAAGAGATCAAGCTTTTACCCAGAAGACTGTTAGAAAGCTCATTTATTCACATATAGGTGGTCCCAGAATTAGCAACCAATGTTTCAAGATTTTGGGGGGTTACGTAGAACTTTTTACATCATTTTAAAGTTGCCACCTGAGCCCTATGTCTCCTTTCATGACTGGCCATGTAATCTTGGGAAAAAGTCCTTCCTGAGTTCCCCCAGTCATCATAGCTTGCAGAGTAGATATCCCAGGTGTGGATCAGGACATCTGCATTATAGTTAGACTAGGCTAATTGTGCTAGGAATTAGTCAAAAGTCACTACAGTTTACAAAAACAGATATCACCAGCAGAAGTCTAGATATCTGTCACATTTGATCTACTCTTTTCTTGAGCTAATTGGACATACTTCATTAAACCATTTGGTGAGCTTTCCATTTTCTTAGTTTCGTATCTTCATCAGCAGTTAGACATGACAGAGTGACAGAGCATCTCGGGTGATGAAAGCAGTGCATGGCAATAAGACATCGCCAGTGACCAACATCACAGAGCTGCGCTTTGTGTCTACCCTGTAAGTGAAAACAGAGGAAATTTCAAATGGCCAAAGCTTTCAAGGACATTATGTAAGAATATGGTTTGAGCTAGGTGTGCTGACACACGCCTTTAATCCCAGCACTCCAGAGGCAGAGGCAGGCAGATCTCTGTGAGTTCAAGGCCAGCCTGGTCTACAGAGTGAGTTCTAGGCCAGCTGGGGCTACAGGGAGACCCTGTCTCAAAAAAAAAAAAGAATATGGTTTGGCTATCAAAATATAACTTCTTATCACCCCAAAGTTAACACTACCTGTCTTCCTTGATTGCTCAAGACAGGATCTCTCCAGCCTGGTCTACACAGTGAGTTCTGTCAGGTTGTTAGATCCAGAAGCCCATTGGAATGCAGAGACACCTAAGACTGGAAGTCCAAAAACCTGCTCTACCAGGCATGGCCTTTGGTTATGCTAAAGCAGGCCACCCCTGATTACTCAGGAATCTTCCACCTCGCCCCTCACCCTTTGGAAGCCAGATTCCAGATTCCGACCCACCCCACTCCCACTGAATCCCGCTCCCACCTTATCCCTTAAATTCCCAAGCCGGATGCCATTCTGTGCTTGGCTTGGCTTTCTCTTTCCCCTGAGCCCAGCCCCGGCTACTCTGAATTAAACTTTGCTCCGAAGAGCTTAGACCTCGTGGCTTTTCATTCCGGGGAGCACGCCATAACCTTACAAGTTCCAGGACAGCTGGGGCTACAGGGAGACCCTGTCTCAAAAAGACAAAAATAAATAAATAAATAAATAAATAAATAAATAAATAAATAAAGACAGGATCTCTCAATTGAACTCAGAGCTCATCTATCACCTTGTCTACCTTGCCAGCTCGTGCTAGGCACCCCCTGCCCTGGGATTATAGGCAGCTCCCATCCCTGCTTGCCTTTTTCATAGGTGTCAAGCTATTTACCACTGAGCCATCTCTCCAGCCCTGGATCCTTTTTTTTTTTATTTTACATGTGAGTGTAATGCTTGCATGTATGTAAGTGCACCATGCCCACAGAGGTCAGAAGAGGTTATCAGATTCCCCTGAAACTGTTCTGCCACATGGGTGCTGGGAATCCAACTAGGCCCTCTGTGACAGCAACAAGTACTCTAAACCACTGAGCTATCTCTCTAGCCCCAAATCCTGTTATTTCTTAAAGTATGAGCTAAAAACAGAATTCTTAGGGCCTTGTTTCGAACGGTGTGACAATTTTCATGGTTCATTTTTTTTCTAAAAGGAGTAAAATTGACTTTGCCATCAGCTTCGCTATGGGATATCCTACCAAACGGAGCTTGCCGAGGGGCGGAGACCTGCTGTTTTGTAAGCGCGGTTTCTACTGCCAACCTCCCTCCCGTTCTGCTTTTACATAAATTCTGATCCTCTCCTGTCTGGGATGACAAAAGAACATCACTATACCTCCATTCCTTTAAACGTAGTAGTTACAGATTTGTTCAGGTCAGAGGATCCACCCTACTGGTCAAGATGGCCTCCCAGGTTGCAAATTCTGCAGAATAAATGGAGCCAGTGCAGAAAAACATCTAGCAGAATTAGCCCCTGGCAGAAAGGGTAAAAGAGTCTCTGCAGAAACATTTGCGCTTCATCAGTCTGCTTCAAGCTTCTCTCACACCTTTGATATTGAAATCACTCTCTTTTAAAGGGCATTTCCACCCATCATCACAGCGGGTTTCCATTCTTCTATTGTTAACTCATCTGACTCTCCCAGACCCTCCTCTCTCCATGGGAAGTCTCCCCACATCCCTGGTGTGAGATCCTGCCCTTTTCCTGCGGTTACAGCCTCATATACCAATTTGTCTGTGGTTGCTTTGCAGCACTAGATGCTGATACACTTAGAGGGCTGGACAGAATGATTAAGCAGGAAAGATTATCTAACAGCACAAAATTTATAATGGCCCAGTTAATTGATTAGTATACCACTATAGTCTAACTTTCTAACTGTGGTCACTCAGACAATAAATATTCATGTTATACTGCAGTTTCCTCCAAACTGAAATTTGCCTTCCAAAAAGGAAGTCTCATAAAATTCAGAATAATAAGGAAACTTACAAGACTCAGGAAGTGCAGAAACTGACTAGATTCACAAAGCGCCTTCTGAAGATTATGTAAACATTAAGCAATTGCTGAGGAGAGAAGGCTACCCTGAAGCTGCGTGTGGGCTGGGCAGGGATCTCCAGGGTGCATCCTATAACCCACATTGGAGTGGGCTTATGAGAGAAGCAGTTGCCTCAGAGTCATCTGTGCCCTGTGAGTAACCCCAACAAACTCCCTGACTCACCAAACCAAATATGGGTATGATTGTTCCTTTAGTCTGCAGGTGATGTCTACCTAGAGCAAACAGATGTTTCTTTACATGGCCCCAGGAAAAGTCTTATAATAACTCTGATAATTAAGGCTTTGTCTCCATCCCCCTACATCCAAATGATAGCAGCAGCAATTAATTTCTAAGTACTGTTAGAAATAAATCTGAGGTCCAAGGACCCCACCAAGACTGCACAAATGAACACAAAGACACAAGGATAGTAACTCAGGGAGGCAGATTTTACTTTTACAAACGGGGGTGTTGTATCATTCTGGTGACATGAGGATACCCAACCCCCAAAATTTGATGGCTTTTTATCCCTAACCCGAGAGTACTGTGTCTTTTCCCTATTGGCTGGGGTCAGTCTTCAGTGCTTGGACAGTTTTATAGAATCTATACAAAGGAAATGAAGAAGAAAAGGTGCTGTAACTGCATGCAGACAGTACATTCATACACATAAAAAAAAAAATAAAATTTAAAAAAAAAAAAAAAAGAAAAAAAAAGAAAGGGAAAACCTCCCCCGCCCCAGGCCATCAGGTTTCAGGAAAGCACAGGAAAGGCCTTTTGTGTAAACAAAAAGCCTTCAGGAAAGGCCTTTTGTGTAAACAAAAGTTTTCCAAGGAGTGGGGGGAGTGGGTAAAAGATTTGAATTCCTTGTCCTAAAACAAAATTTTATAATATTTGACCAAAAAGACTGATATCTAATGTTTCTCACAGATTGAGGATAATAAAGGTGATAACTGGCATTGAGTGAGCATGGGTGGGGGGAGTCCCTTAGTCTCATTCATAAAAGGATTTAAGAATGGACGAAAATGGAAGCTTTAGGCCAATTTTATTAGAATTTGAGGGGAAATGCTCAGGGCAGGGAAGCTGGAAATCTCAGCAGCTGCGTTGAGGGGGAACATGGAGGGGAGGACATGCTGGTGAGCCACCCTGGAGGTCAGACAGACACCAGTGTGGTAGACTGACAGCCACATGGCAAGGAGGGGATGGAATCTTTAGATAAAAAGATAAACCCAAGCATTGGGCATCCCAAAATAGTGAGGGAAGCATGGTTATGTTAAAGTAGCAAATAACCCCCTAAGATTAACTGCTCAAGACCCTAAGATACTATCTTTTGGAAGAACCTCCCCATTTTCACTGGTCAATCACTTGGTCAAAGGACCACCCGGAGGAAGGCAGGTTCACCTTAAGTCATGCTATATAGATGGGCGGAATACCTCGTGTGCTCCTGAAGTGGAGAACTTTTCCCGGCTGGAGTCCTGGCTCCTGGCACAGTGCTTCTGGCTCTGGCCGCAGACATGTAGGTCTCCGCAAGTCTGCCTGGTTTTCTGGATTCTTCAGAAAAGTGTAATCTCTCCTTTTCTTTATATATCCCATCTCTAAACATGCTTTCTTTAACACTTTGGGCTGCCCTCGCATCTTGTATATCGTTCCTTTTTCTCCAACGCTTCCTTCTCCCGCCATGTGTCTGACCTCCATGCAGGCTCTAACCCCACACAGCTTCATGGCTTTTTTCCTTCTCTGCTCCTCTCATTCTTCTCCTCTCAAGGCAGCTGCTGAGATTCCCAGCTCACCTGCCCCGAGGATTTTTCTTCAGATTTGTCCTGAAGTTTCTGTTTGGGTCCATTCTTAAATCCTTCTATGGATGAGACTAAGAACCCTCCAAGGGATGCTTTTCCTCCCATTTCAGTTAGGCAAGAAATATAAAGATGAAAAAGAGAGGTCATGCCTTTCTGAAGAATTCAGATAAACAGACTGATTTAACCAGGGAACGTGTCTGTGACAGCCCAGGGCCATGAGAACTACGTTAAGCAGCAGACTCCAGGCAGGAAAAGTTCACCATCTCATTATGTACTAGGTATTCTGCCCATCTCTTTAGCACGACTTCCTAGGGGTGGTCCCTTAACCAGAAGATCTGTCAAAACTGGAAAGTCAGGCTTTCCTCCAGGCCATCTTATACTCCTGTCTAGTTTTAAGGTTAATTTTTCTACTACAGCAATATTAATATTCATAGAACAAGAACAACCTCATTTATATTCATAGAGACCCCTTGAGAGGGCTATTATTATTTTTCTTCTTTCACACAAGGTATTTTAAATTGTTTTTTTATTGAAATTTTGCAGATTTCATACTTTTCTTTTCTTTTCTCTCTGTAACCCCAGCTGGCCTGGAGCTCTCTCTGTAGACCAGACTGGTCTTGAACTCACAGAGAAATGCCTGCCTCTGCTTCCCAAGTGCTGGAATTAAAGGCACGCACCACCGCCCCCGGCTCATACAACATTTCTTTATCAGATTTAGATGCATTCCCCCTTCCATACACCACCACCCCTCCAGAGCTCATGCATTCTGTCATACATGCCCTGTATCTTTTTCTCAGTCTTTTTAAAAATTTTCAATGCTGAAGTTTACTGTTCAGGGCAAAAGTTTACTGTTTCAGTCAGGTTTGTTTGTTTGTTTGTTTTGTCTTTTCGAGACAAGGTCTCCCAGTAGCCCCAGCTGTCCTGCAACTCACTCTGTACACCAGGCTGGCCTTGAACTCACAAAGATCGGCCTGCCTCTGCCTCCCAAGTGCTAGGATTAAAGGCATGCACCACCACGCCTGGATTCAGTCAGTTTTTTGAACAAGTCTGTTGTTGTTGTTCCTTTTAATTTTATATTACTCCAAAATATGCATGTATTTACTTCACACATATAACAAAATTATGATGTCTGAAAATAAACTATAGGTTAATTCCAAAATATGTTTAGGGATTCACCTTTTAACAGTAGAGTTACATGCAAGTAAAAAGAAATATCAAGGTAAGATGAAATCTTAAAGTGATTTTAATTGATTTTTTCAACCATATTTAATTCTTCATTTGTGAAGTCTCTATTCAGCTCTTTACTCCATTTTTTAATTGGATCATTTGTTTTCTTGTTCCCTTGATTTTTTAGTAATTTCTATATTCTGGATGTTAGTCCTCCATCAGATATAACACTGGTGAAGGTTTTCCACTCTGGGTTTTCTCTTCACTTCTTGATCCTTTTTTCGCTGTAGAGAAGCTTTAGAGTTTAATTAGGTCCCACTTTTTGATTGTTGACCTTTATTTCCTGTGCAGCTGCTGTCTGATTTAGAAAGTCTTTTCCTATACCTGGGTCTTGTAGGTTACCGCCAATGTTTTATTCCATCGTTTTCAGAGTTTCAGGTTTCACACTGAGGTCTTTGATCCATTTGGAGGTGACTTTTGTACAGCATGAGAGCTGGAGGTTTAGTTTTATTCTTTTACAAGCAGTGATCCAGTTTGGCCAGCACCATCTACTGAAGATATTGGCTTTCCTCTATTGAGTCTCCTTGGCCCCTTTGTCAAATATGAGGTGGCTGAATTTGAAAAATCTAAGAGAAATGGATGAATATCTGAAATCATGGAAATCACCAAAACTTAACTAAGAAGAGTTTGACAGCTTAAACAAACCCATAACATATGAGGAAATTAAAACTAATTCAAAACCTCTCAACTAAAAAAAAGCCCAGGCTCAGATAGATTTATGGCAGAATTCTATAAAACATTTACAGAGGATCTACAACCTTTATTACTCAAATTATTAAAAAATATAGAAACAGAGGGAAATGTCCCAAATTCCTTCTGTGAAGCCAGCATCACGCTAATACCAAAACTAGACAAAGATACAACCAAAAAAGAAAACTATAGACCCATTTCATTACTGAAAATAGATACAAAAATTCTTAACAAAATACTTGTAAACCACATACAGGCACACATCAAAAAGGTCATCCATCATGACCAAGTCAGATTTATACTAGAGATGCAGGGATGGTGCAGCATATGTAAATCAATAAATGTCATAAAGCACATAAATGGACTGAAAGACAAAATCCACATGGTCATCTCAATTGATGCAGAAAAGGCCTTCAATAAAATTCAATATGCCTTCATGTTTAAAGTCCTAGAGGGAATTGGACTGGAGGGAACATTCCTCAATATAATAAAAGCTATATACACCAAACCCACAGCCAACATCATTCTAAATGGGGAAAAATTAGGAACATTCCCCTTAAAGTTAGGAACCTGGCAAGCCTGCCTCCTACTCCACTCCTTTTCAGTATAGTGCTTGCTAGAGCAATAAGACAAAAAAGGGATATTAAAGGAGTACTAATTGGAAAGAGGAAGTCAAACTATTCCTTTATGCTAATTTTTATATTATTTTTATTTTGTGTGAATGAGTGCCTACCTGTGTGTAAGCGCACCTGCTCACAAAGGTCAGAAGAAAGCATTGGATTACCATTGAACTAGAGCCATGCCATGGATGGCTGTTAGCTGCCATGTGGGTGCTGGGAACTGAACCTGGGACCTCTGTAAGAACAGCCAGTGCTCTTAACCACTGAACCATCTCTCCAGCCCCAAAGGGGCAGGGGTCCTTAAAATTCTTGAACACAACGATCCCCAGTTGTATTTCAAAACCATGTTCCACAGTCAATTGCATTTGAAAAGTCTCAACCTAGCAATGTTTATTTCTCTGGACTTTAAATAGAATTGGCACTTTTGTCAAAGGTTTTTGATGGCTAGCCCATCTCAGGCTAAAAGCATGCAGCTGTTGCTGGTTTCAAATTTCCTCTTTTAAGACAGGTGTGATGGCTCATGCCTTTAATCCTAGCACTCAGGAGGCAGAGGCAGGCAGATCTTTGTGAGTTCAAGGCCAGCCTGGTCTACAGAGTGAGTTCCAGGACAGCTGGGGCTACAGGGAGACCCTGTCTTGAAAAAGAACAAAAAAAAACATTTCCGCTTTTATTTTTTTTTCTTTTAATAACTTTTTTTTTTATTGATGCTTTGTGCATTTCATACATCACTTTCCAATTCAGTTCAGGCATATCTCCCTTCCCTTCCCCCCCACCCCCACCCCAACCGAGATCATGCATTCTGCCATGACTGTCCTGCATATCTCTCTCAGTTCTTTTCTTTTTTCCATTTTTTAGCTATAAGTGATAATCCATGAGTACAAGCATCCTTCATGTAAAACCAATTTGCAGGCTGTTGTGCCCAAACACCCACAGCCCCACCTTCCAGCGGGGGGTGAGGGGTTGCATGTTCAATCAGGTTAATCAAATGAGGGTCCAGACTACATTGCTGTAGTTTCACCCTTCACCCCATTCGCAGCCCTTACATTCTACCACGCCCCCTCTTCTGCAGATTATTCCCTGGGCTTAGAAAAGGGGCACAGGTGGATGAGAAGCAGAACAGTCCACTCTCTCTGGAGCTGCTGTCTTGGATTCTGGTCAATACTGGCTGTTTCCTTTCATGGGCTGACAGTCTGTCCAGGAATAACCTTTCGATCCTACCAATGAAGCACAAGCAATTAGATATATAGGTACTTAAGCAGCATTAATAGTTATGGTAGGTTACTTTGTTATAGACACATATGTTTAGATGAGATGTTGATCCACGAACTACATTTTTTCCTGTTAAATATGACGGGGTCTTACTGTGGCTTATGATATCTCCCAACCTGTAGAGGATGTAAGCTTGTGGCATCAGCCATGGGTCATTCCTCCAAGGAGAGAGCCAATAGCCAATTAGATTTGGGATATACAGGCATATGGCTGCCTCCGCTGCACATTACTTCCAGGCAGGTGAGGTGTAGCTGGTGCTGACGGTGGAGTCTTGCTTGACTCAAGGAGACCCGTATTTGCTTTATTGGTTTAGTGGCCCTTGGTAACACTCTCTGGTATTCCAGAGGCCATCTGTACACTTGCATGTGTGGTCTCAATGCATCTTTCCCATGTTAACGTCAGGTCTTCAGCAGCAGGGCCTTATCGCCTCTCTTCTTGCAGGTATCCCAGTTTAGAGGCAAGGAGCCTTTACCTTTTGTGGGGCCTTAGATCCCCTGGCCAACATCTCCCTGGTGGAATAATCCATTACTGATGTCAGAGCTCCTGTATTGATATATTTTGCTTAAGCGCATAGTTTAAGGACTTTAGTGTTATATTTGGTTCTGAACAGAGAGTAATCCTTTTCACAGTTCTATGTCTATTAGTCAATTAAAGAAGGCAGTTTTACCAGTTTTATAAGAGATTACCTCTATAATAGTTGTCTCCAATTTACAGTTGGAGAGCAACCCCATCATCGTCATATTTCTCCTTGTTCTGGGGGGGAGGCAAGAAAGTCTCTCATATCAAAACCTTTGTGGCACCTAGAAAGTAAGTTTCATCAGGACCCACTATAAATAGTTGTTACACAACAGTGAATTATATCTCCATTTAACTCGGATGCATTACCGTTTTTATCAGAGTCTGTAAACCAATGTTGTTTAATATACACATATTTACTTTTACTAAGTCCTAAAACACCATGTATCCTGTAGACAGTGTCTAGGCAAAACTGGGCACTTGTTGAACTCATGTCAATTAAATATGCATTAATCGAATATACACCAGTGTCCCTCACCCACCCCTCCCCCCTTCCCAATTCACCATTTCGGTCCATTTTCTGATGCAGTCTTTCTGTTGTTGTTCTTTTACTATGCATCCCTCTCCATGAGAAATGTTTATATCTGGGTTATTGGTACTAGCATCCACATATGAGGGACACCATTTGTCGTTTGTTTTTCTGGGACTGTGTTACTTCACTTAACATAATGTCTTCCAGCTCCATCCATTTACCTGCAAAGTTCATGATGTTGTCCCTCTTTACCGCTGCATAGAACTCCATTGTATACATGTACCACATTTTCTCTATCCACTCGTCAGTTGAGGGGCACCTGGGCTGGTTCCAGCTTTTTGCTATTGTGAACAGAGCTGCAATAAACATAGCTGTGCATGTATCTTTGCAGTAAGATGTGTCTTGTGGGTATATACCCAGGAGTGGTATGACTGGGTCAAATGGAAGGCTCGTTTTGAGTCTTCTAAGGGTTCTCCACACTGATTTCCATAGTGGCTGTACAAGTTTACATTCCCACCAGCAATGGATGAGTGTTCCCCTTTCTCCACAACCTCTCCAGCACTTGGTATCATTTGTGTTCTTGATCCTAGCCAGTCTTATTGGAGTAAGGTGATATCTCAAAGTGGTTTTAATTTGCATTTCCTTAATTATCAGAGATGCTGAACACTTCTTAAGATGTTTCTCGGCCATCTCTATTTCCTCCTGTGTGAAGTCTCTATTCAGATCTTTGCTCCATCTTTTGAGTGTTTCATTTGTTTTCTTTCTTCTTTGTTTTTTGAGTAGCTTGTATACTCTGGAGATTAATGCTTTGTCAGATGTGTCTGCAGTGAAGGTTTCCTCCCACTCTGTGGGTTTTCTCTTCACTTCCTTTATTGTTTCTTTTGATGTACAGAAGCTTTTGAGTTTAAGGAGATCCCATTTGTCAATTGTTGATCTTATTTCTTGTGCAGCTGCTGTCTGATTTAGGAAGTCTTTTCCTACACCTATGTCTTGTAGTCTGCTGCCAAGTTTCTCTTCTATCACCTCCAGAGTTTGGGGTTTCACGTTGAGGTCTTTGGTCCATCTGGAGTTGACTTTTGTACAAGGTGAGAGGTAGGGGTTTAATTTCATTCTTCTACAAGTGGTGATCCAATTTTGCCAGCACCACTTGCTGAAGATGCTGTCTTTCCTCCATTGTGTCTTCTTGGCCCCCTTGTCAAATATGAGGTGGCTGAAATTGTATGAGCTCAGGTTTGGATCTTCAGTTTTATTCCATTGGTCAACTGGTCTGTTTTTGTGCCAGTACCAGGCTGTTTTTATGACTATAGCCCTGTAGTATAGTTTGATGTCTGGTATAGCGATCCCCCCTGTATTGCTCTTTTCACTCAGGGTTGCTTTGGCTATTCGGGGTCTTAACATTTCCTCTTTTAGAAGGAATGCCCCCACTTACTTCAAGACCAAGGATCCTCAGAGAGAATAAGGGTCAGAATTTGCCTTTTACTCTGTAGAGGCAGGGAAGATGGGATGGCTAGCCCTGGTTCTCAACTTCACTCACCTGTGAAGAGGGAATCTCAGTTCGTAGGAATGGCTTCTATTTTTTTTTTAAAAGACATAATTTGGACTAATGACTTCTAATTAACACTGACAAAACCACGTGCTCACGTGTCTTGCAACCTACACACCTGATCTTGGTTACTAGGAATATCAATTTGCTACTCTACCCTAAAGAAGATAATGATTGAATGTAGTATGCCTGAAAATTAACATTACAAAGTCCTGAAGGACAGTGTCCTCAACTTCACTGAATACAGTGAAGACTGGGAAGGAAATTTGACATTGTGTACATGAGATATTCTAAAACTGGTGGGGAAGGGCAACATTTTCTGCTAAAATAAGGGTGGATCCAAACTTATCCTTCTATGACCGAAGTTGGAGAAACCATTTCGAATAAAATTGTGAGGCCTGACTCAAGAGCACAGCTTCAGTTTCAGGACAGAGCTCCAGAGACAGTTCCAGCAGCATAGTTCCAGGGCACATATGGTTCCAAGAGCTATCTGGAGGAACAAGTCTGCTCTGAGTTCAGGCTCACTCATAAAAACTGACTCAAGAGTCAGGTTACTATTTGCATAGTAGCACCACTTAACTGAGGAACTTCCTGAATGGCACCAGTCTATTGGCAGATCTGTGAGGCATTTTCTAAATTGCTAACCATGCTGGAGGGCCAGCCCACTGTGGACAGTGTCAGCCCTGGGAGATGGGTCTGGACTATATAAGGAAGCTTAGCAAGGCCAGCTCCAGCTGCTGCCTTGACCTTGGCTTCACTTGATGATGGACTGTAACCTTTAAGTCAAATAAAGCCTTTCCTTCCCCAAGTTGATATTGCTATTTTATCACAGAAACAAAAAGCTAATAATGTCCAAAGGTTTATTCGTTTGTAAAATATCTTTTCATTTTCATAATCATACATTCAAAGAACATTAAATATTATCACAACTGTACTTCTGTATTCATTTCACAGGTTATTAATATTCACTCCTTATTTCCAATAGTTTTGCACTAATGTAACTATGGACAATCTGAATGAACATGGCAAATGATTTTTAAAATAACTATGAAGCCCTTGAATATCAACAGGGAACTCTAAGAGGGTAGAGGTGAAGGAAATGTCAGACAGACTTCAGAACTGAAAGGAGATGGTGTAGGAACATGGGCTAGGAGGTTGTCTGGGGAGGTCACTTCCCCAAGAGTTCCCCAGCACATGCATGCAGGTGTGCCCAAACCAAAAAAAGCTCATCTGGTGTCATCAACAACAGACATACAGAAACTATGGGGCAGAATCACCTAACCCTTTGTGGTAGCAGCATAAGAGCTTATTGGATGTCAAAGGCTGAATAAACTGCTGTATGAAGGTACTTCAAAAGATGAGACAAAGAACCTCTTAATAGTGTGATATGGCCTTGTTTGTATCCCAAGCTGGTGAAATTAAAATAGGAAGCTACGGGATGTATATTTAAAGATAAAATAAATCCTTACATTATTTTCTGTTCTACCTTGACTGACTTTATTTTTTTATTTTATTTTAACAGCTATGTTAACCTACAGACTAATGGTCCAAAATAAAATGTGAACTGATTTAACATATGATTGAGCATAAGAAGGGAGAAATAGATCTTTGATCTTGTCTTTTTTTTTTTGAAGATGGTGTCAGATTCCTCTGGAACTGGAGTTCTCCTGGAATTGGAGTTTCAGATGGTACTCTGCTGCCATGTGGGTCCTCTGTAAGAGCGGTTGGCACTCTTAACCACTAGGCCATCTCTCCAGCCCTGATCTTGTCTTAACTGACTTTTATTGAGCAAGAATTTTGGCTAATTTTCAATATAATTAAACTCATCAGCATTGGTTATTATGCTGTATTATATTTCTGTTGCTGTGATAAAATTCTGTGACTAAGGGAACTTGTAGAAGGAAGAATTTATTTTTACTTACAATATGGTTCCAAAGGGGCCAGAGTCTATCATGGTTGGGAGGCATGGTGGCAGAGGTGGCTGGCATAGGAGCTCTTACACAGTCAAGCAGGCACAGGAAGCAGAGTTATTCTCTATTGCTGAAACAATAAAAGTCACAGTTCTAAAATATGCTATGTGCTGAATGCTGCAGAAATTTTAAGCTGATGAGGCAGGAAATGGGCGAGAGAACCAAGGAGAATGAAAGCTGCATCTTGGAGTGGTGGCATCACAGGGCCTCACATGCAGTTCCAGCCAGTACTCCCTCTGCCCAGCTACAAGTGATCTTACAACCGTGCTAAAGTAGATCAGAGGTAGAAGGGGCACTTGCTGTGGCTTCCAGCAGGTCATGATCCATAACAGGGCAGGACTGTGTGATAATGCAGGTGTTTTGGCATCATTCACACTTCTGTAAATAACCCTCTACCCATGCTCCAGTAAATGAACTCAATTTGTTGGTCCACCATGTAGGATGCGGCAGAATTCCCACTTTACACTGCCTTTAGAGAAGCTGGAAAGAATAGCCATTTGTTCAAGATTCCTCAGGAAAAGTTAACACAATAGTGTCCTATAGCAATGTGTGACTTGTTTGTTCAGAATAATTTTGGCTTGAAGTCCAATTTATAAGTAGAGCTAGCTACTCGTGCTTAGTTTGGGCTTCCGGTCCTTGGTATGTTGCCTTCTGTCCTTTCACCCTCATCTGTGGGTGTCTTTGCCAGTGAGGTATATTTCTTGGAGAAAACAGTTGCCTCTTATTTTTGTTTTGTTTTACTATTTTATCTCATGTGTATGATTATTTTGCTTGCTTGTTTGCACACACATGTGTGTGTATGTGTGTGTGTATCACATGCATGCCTTGACTACAGATGCCAGAAGAGGGTGTTAGATCCCCTGGAACTAGAGTTATACATGGTTGTTAGCTGCCATGTGGATGCTGGAAACTGAACCCTGGACCTCCTCAAAAGCAGCCAGTACTCCTAACTGGTGAAACAGGTCTCCAGTCCTGCACCTTGTTTTATAATCCAGTCAGCCTGTGTTTGTTAGAGCCCTAAGATCTTTTACATTTGGGATTATTATTGAGAAGGATTTGCTGATTCCTATAAATTTGTTTGCCATTCTTTTGATTGATTTTCCAGCTTCTTTGTCGTCACTATTCATATGTGGGGTTCGCTGGTTTAACTACTTAGACATGAGCCTTTCTAAGCTCTCCTCTATTCAATTCTTCTAAGAATTTTACTCTTTCCTATATTCTCATGATTGACAATGTAGGAAAAAAGAATCCTCTATAGGATTCTTTAAGTGTCTTCTGTGAAGTCAGCTTGGTGGCCACTAGTTGCTTTGGTTTGTAATTGTCTTGAAATATCTTTAATTCTCTACCAATTTTTAAAAAGATAACTTCACTGAATATAGCAATCTTGGTTAATGGTTATTTACTTTCAAGGATTATTATATATTTTTCCATGATTTCCCAAGTTTTAGGATTTCTGCAAAGAAATCTTTGTTATTCTAGCTTTGTCATTGGTGAGTTGGTGTTTTTCTCTTAAAACTTTTTTTAACTTTTTTTTTTTGAGACAGGGTCTCCCTTTAGTCTCAGGTGGCCTGGAATTCGCTATGTAGACCAGGCTGGCCTTGAACTCACAGAGATCCCACCTGCCTCTACCTCCCGAGTACTAGGATAAAAGGTGGGCGCCACCATGCCTGGCTTCTCATAACTTATAATATTGTTTCTTTGCATTGTACTTTGAACTTTACAATAATGTGTCAGGGAAAGGTTCTCTGGTGATGTCAGCTTGGGGAATAAATGATTTGTGTTCTTATTAGCCACTTTCCCTGGTATTTGGACACTTTCTGTTATAGTTTAATTGAATAGCTTTTCCATGACTTCACTTATTTTTTTTTTTTTTACTTTATGTGTATGAGTGTTTTGCCTGCATGTTTGTGAGTGTACCTGTGTCCTGTAATATCAACAGAGGCCAGAAGAAGGCATAGGATCTACTAGAATTAGAATCACTGGTGGTTGCTAGTTTCCAAATGGTCCTAGGAACTGAACCCAAGTCCTCTGCAAGTGTAGTCAGTGTGTTGGCCAATGAGCTACCGCTCCAGGCCTGAATTCACTTTTTGCTTCAGCTCCTTGTTCTAGCCCATGGATTCTTGTGTTTGGTTGCTCTGCCACATCTTACATTCTTAAATGTGGTATTTTTTTTTTTTATTTCTCTTCTTTATTGATGTCTGAATGGTGCATCTCCAGAACCTGGTCTTCCATCCCTGACACACTGCTTCTCGTCATGCTCTATTGGCAATACTTTCCACTGTGCTTTTCATTCATTTACTGAGATTTCATTTCCAATATTTGAGGGTTTTTCTCCAAAACCTCAACTTGCTAATTGTAGGTTTTATCTGTGTTGTGTTCTCTTCTATATGATTGACTTTCCTTTCTGCATCTGGAATTGGCTTCCTGACTTTGTTCACCACTCGATTCCTCTTTGAAGTCAATGGTTATTTTTTGAAGCACACTTCTGAACTCTTGCTCCGCCGTTTCTACCATTTCTGTGTCTTTGGCTTTGTCCGTTGAAGGGTCATGAGCATTTGGCGGCTTCCCTTTTCATGCTTCTTGTGCTTTTGTGCTGTGGTTTGTGCAAATGTGGGTTTGGCTATCCCTTTCCGTTTCATCTGGGGATCTTCATAGTGAGAAGTCTCTTCTTGAGGCTCAGTGCCCAGTCCCACTCAGAGTGAAGACAAACTGCTTTCAGCTGAGGCTTCTGCTTTCCGTCCCCTTCCCCAGAGCCCCGTTCCAGGGCCAGTCGCTGCCTCCAGTGTCCACATCTACCTCCGATGTCTCCACTTTCCAGCTTTTGCCCTCTGAGACTTCAGATGCTCTTCCCGTCCTTCCCTTGGGGAACAGAGTCGTTCCTTTGTTATCACTCTTCACACTGGGGCAGCTTTAGTCTGCCCTCTTATGCTGGAACCATGCCTGATTTCATTTGATGCATCTTTAAGCTCTTCTTTTAAATTCATGGTCTGGCTATGGGCAGAGCTCTTGTTACTGCTTGCCGTGGATGCTTTTAATATCAAGTCACCATAAATTAGAATACCTGAGGGAGCAACCTCAACTTTGGAATTTTCTTGATTGCCTTCATCGGTGTGGGAAGCCCCACCCCAAATGTGAGCAGCACCTTCTGGTAGCAGCCCAGATTACAAAGGTCACAGCAAAACAAAGATTATTTGCCTATTGCTCACTGGCCTTCTGTCTTGCCGCGAAGCTGGTACAGCTGCTGCTGCTGGTGGTGCTGATTCCTTTGTTGATACCAGATCAAGCATTTCCAGGCCTCCATTATTTGAATAAGGGCTACCAACTCTCCATGTGCTCTATAGGTTTTTGAGCCCAAGTTCGGATTGCTGAGGGTACCAGCCATATGAACTGACTATGTGACTGCCTCTGCCAGCTACTCCAGTTGCTGAGGTACCATCCTGCCTCAAGGACTGAGCAACTACCTGGTTCTCAGCCTCTCATAGTTGAGATAGTTATTGTTACTGTTTCAGTGTAAGGTGAATTACTTATTTATAATATATGTGTATATATTTATTATATTTCATTATACATTGTATCATCTCTGTCACTGTAGAGAACCCCAACTAATACAAATTGTGGTACCAGGACTAGTTATGGAGAAATGAATTGTAAGCATGAATTTACCTAGTGGATTGAGTGTTATCTGGAGCTGTTTCTCTAGTTGGATGAAACCTACAACTATTAAGGATTCCTTTGGTAGAATGGAGAGCAAGCCAGTGGGCAGCATTCCTGCATAGTCTGTGCTTCGGCTCCTGCCTCCAGGTTCCTGTCTTGAGTTCCTGCCATGGCTTCCTTCTTCCGTGGTGGATATTATAACCTATAAACCAAATAGACCCTTTCCTCCCCAGTTTTCTCTTGATCTGAATGTTTTATCATAGCAACAGAAAAGCAAACTAGGACACTAAACTTACTGCACCTTACAACATACTCAGTAAACTTTTCTTCCTAAAATAGTGACAAGAATTAAATAAAACGTCATGGTCTTAAAAGTACCAAGTAGGCCAGGCATGGTGGCGCACACCTTTAATCCTAGCACTTGGGAGGCAGAGGCAGGTAGATCTTTGTGAGTTCAAGGTCAGCCTGGTCTACAGAGTGAGTTCCAGGACAGCTGGGGCTACAGGGAGGCCCTGTCTCGAAAAGACCAAAAAAATAAAATAAAATAAAATAAAAGTACCAAGTAAGGCTAAAAGAGAGAGAGAAAAAAAAAAAAACATATCTAAAAGCTAGTGCAGGGGCCAGAGAGAAGGCTCAGCGGTTAAGAGTGCTGACTGCTCTTGCAGAGGACCCGGATTCAATTCCCAGCACCCACATGGCTAAGAACCATCTTTAATTCCAGTTCCAGGGGAATCCGACACCCTCTTCTGACCTCCACAGCATTGCATGACACGGGTGCATGAACCTACATGCAGACAGTACATTCATACACATAAAAAATAACAAATTAGAAAAAAAAAAGAAAAAGAAAAAGAAAAACAAAAAAAGAAAGAAGCAACAACAAAAAAATAATTTAAATTTTTTTTTAAAAGCTAGTGCAATATTTTCTTGACTACCCTACATCTTTTACACTGATTCAGATGCTGAAACTTGCCCTGTGTGGTGGCACACACCTTTAATCCCAGCACTCAGGAGTCAGAGACGGGGGATCTCTGTGAAATCGAGGCCAGTCTGGAAGCAAAAATTTATTCACATAAATAGATACAGATGAAAAAAATAGTTGCAGTGGTTATTACCAGTGATGATGATGCAAGTACCTACACTGTGGTGGTTTGAATGAGAATGTCCCCCATAGGCTCCAAGTATTTGGACATTTTGTCCCCAGTTGGTGGTACTGTTTTGGGAGACTTTAGGAGGTGCAGCCTTGCTGGAAGAAGCACGTCACTTGGGGTGTGTGGTGGTTTGCCTGAGTGTCCCCCATAGGCTGTAAGTATTCAGACATTTGTCTCCAGTTGGTGGCACTGTTTTTGGAGGTCTTAGAAGGTGTGGCCATGCTGGGGGAAGTGTGTCACTGGGGGCAGGCTTAGTGAGTTTTAACAAGCCTCTGTGGTCTACAGTTGCTCTCTCTGTTTCCTGTGCTCATTGTGAGATGTGACTCGGTTTGCTGCTCCAGATCCAACTGCCACGCCTCCCACCACAATGGACTCTAATTCCCTGGAACCGCCAATCGTAAGCTCAAATAAACTCTTCTTTTTATAAGTTCCTTGGCCTGGTATTTTATCACAGCAACAGAAAAGTAACTAATACAGTTATTGGTACCAGAGAGTGGGCTGTTGGCTGTGAAGAACCTGACCATGTGTATGTTTGGAGAAGTGTGGAAGACTTTGGAACTTTGGGCTGGAAAGGCTGTTGACTATTGTAAGCAGAGCTTAAAGGGCCATTCTAGTGGGGGCCTGGAAGAAAGCATGGCTGCAAAAGATGTGGTTCCAGGGGAAAATGGGGACTTAGGCAGCGACCGGGATATTTTGATAAAGAGTCTGGCAGCAGTTTGCCCACAGCCCAGATGCTTGCCTGATGCTAAGTTGTAAAGCAATGGACTGATGTCTTTGGTGGAGGATATTTCAAGACAGCCTAATGTAGAAATGGTGGCGTGGCTTTTAATGGTGAATATTGTGCAGCTCTACAGTGAAGAGGAGCAGATGGGCAGAAAGAAATGCAGAATGTACAGTTTGGATCTAAAAACTGACTAGGAAGATTAAAGGTGGGCCAAGGCATGTGTGAAGGAGAGGCTCCTTTCTTTTTTTTTTTTTATTTTTCTTTTCTTTTTTTTATTTATTAATTTTTTTTATTTTTTTTTTCACATATTTATTTATTTTATTTTAAAAATAAGACCGGTTCTGCTGCTCTTATCCCCCACCCACCGCTGAGCTCATGCATTCTGCCAAACATGCTTGAGAGGCTCCTTTCTATAAGGAGATTAAACCATTAAGGAGGCCTGGAGATTTACAAGTAAACAAAAGAATCATAGTACCTTCAGGGCAAGACCACAACCAGCTAATCCTCCAGCAAGTCCAGGCAGAGAAAAATTACAATGTGGTTAAAGTAGGGAGAGTCCATCCCAAACTTGCAGCCAACTCAGCATTATTCATCACGTGGTGCTGGCTTTAGAGGTATGAAGTTTGCAAGAGTGAAGGGGTCAATCAGTTCTTCCTCCACGGTTTCAGAGAGCCAAAGAGGCCAGGCAGAGTACAGCAGGGGCATCCCTGAATAAAGAAGGCCCTGATAGGCCCATTGTGTGAAGCTGTGATGTGAAGCTGGTTGGCAGTGGAGACCAAGAAGACTTTCGAGTTGCAGACTGTGAGATATTTGCCAAGGAGAGCTCATATACGGGAGTGGTAACCGGCCTCAAGATAGAGTATGTAAGTTGCAAGCAAAGCTGGAAGAGCTGAGCCATCTAAGCCCTTTGGAAGTCAAGTCCCAGAAGTTGCATGTGGAGCTACAGGACTTAGTGTTTGCCCTGCTGGTTTTTGGTCTTGTTTTGGTCCAGTATTTCCTCACTATGCCTCTATTCCTCCCTTTTGGAATGGGAATGTGTATTCAGTTCCACTGTATGTTGGGAGTTTGTAATTTGTCTTTTGATTTTACAGGAGCTTACAGTTTGGGAGATTGGCCTGAGTCTCAGAGGAGACTTTGGACTGTGGACTTTTGAATGGCATTGAGACTGGTACAGATTGTGGGGACTTTTAAGGTTAGACTAAATGCATTTTGCATTTTATATGGTCAGGAGCCTATGGGGGCCAGGGAATGGAATGTGGTGGTTTGCATGAGTGTCCCCCATATGCTGTAAGTGTTCAGACATTTGTCTCCAGTTGGTGGTGCTGTTTTTGGAGGTCTTAGAAGGTGTGGCCATGCTGGGGGAAGTGTGTCACTGGGGGCAGGCTTAGTGAGTTTTAACAAGCCTCTGTGGTCTACAGTTGCTCTCTCTGTTTTCTGTGCTCATTGCGAGATGTGACCCTCAGTTTGCTGCTCCAGATCCAGCCGCCACGCCTCCTGCCACAATGGACTCTAATTCCCTGGAACCGCCAATCGTAAGCTCAAATAAACTCTTCCTTTTATAAGTTCCTTGGCCTGGTATTTTATCACAGCAACAGAAAAGTGAGTAATACAGGGTGGGTTTAGGGAGTTCTTAAAGCCTTGCCAGATTTCTAGTCACCCTCTGCTTCCTGCGCTGGGAGAAGATGGGGTTGCTCTGCTTTCTGGCTGCCGACGCCCTTCCACCATGCCTCCCCCACCACTAGGGACCCTTAACCCTGGAACCACAAGCTCAAATAAACTCTTCTTTCTATAAGTTACTTTGGTTAGTGTGTTTAATCACATCAATAGAAAAGTAACTAATAATGAAGTTGGTACCGGGAGGGTGGGATGTTGCCATGAAGAACCTGACCATGTGGTTTGGGGAAGGAATACAGAAGACTTTGAAAGTTTAGACTAGAAAAGTGGTTGATTGCTGTAAATAGAGCTTAATGGTCTACTTTAGTATGAGCAATGGTGCTGAAAGCAAAGTAGTGCCAGAGGGAAATAAGGATTTAAGCAGAAACTGGGATATTTTGGCAAACCACCTGGCTGCTATCTACCCACATTCTAAGAGCTTGATTAATGCTAAATTGAAAAGAAATGGACTAATTCCTTTGGCAGAGGAAATTTCAAGACAACCTAGTATAGAAATAGTGGTGTGGCTATTAATGATGACTATTATGGAGAGCTACAATGAAAAGGAAAAGGCAGGGCAGAAAGAAACGTAAACTGTACACTTCCAATTGAAAAAGAACACCAGAAAGATTAATGTTGCCAAGGTATGTGCTGAAGGAGAGACTCTCTTTGATAAAGAGATCAGAGTGATTTAAGAGAGGCCTACATATTTGCACCCAAACAATGGAAATAATACCTTCAGGGCAAGACCACAGCCCACTGAGTATCCAATTTGTGAAAAAGAAAGCTCAGGAGACATTTCCTGGTGTTAGAAAACCACAGCATAGAAAAGCTGCTGGAAATTTGGATGAAGCAGGCCAGAGTCCATCCCAGGCTGGCAGCTGAACTTGGCAGTGCCTTTCACATGTGCTGACTTTACAATCATGAAAGGTGCAAAAGTGTAGGGGTCATCGGTTCTTCCTTCACAGTTTCAGAGAGCCACTGAGGTCAGGCAGTGTGCAGCAGGGGTGTTCCCGCACAATGAAGGCCCTGACAGGCCAAGAGGCCCTGATAGCCCATTGTGTGAAGCTGTGAAGGTAAAGCCTGGCTGGTAGTGGAGATCCCAAGAAAACACTGGAGATACTAGAGTTGTGATACATTTGTCAAACAGAGCAGCATACAGGGTGTGGTACCAGCCCAACAGAGAGATGTATGTTGCATGCAGCAAAGCCTGAGGGGGCTGAGCCATTTAAGCACTGTAGAAATAAGGTCCCAGAAGTTATATATGGAGCTACTGGATTTGGTGTTTGCCTGCTGGTATTTGGTCTTGTCTTAGTCAAGAATTTTTTTTTCTCATTGCGCCCCCATTCTTCCTTTTGAAATGCAAATGTATATTCAGCTCCATTAAGTGCTGGAAGTATGTAATTTGCCTTTTGATTTTTATAGAGTCTCACAGTTAAGAGATTGTCTTGAGTCTCAAAAGACACTTTGGACATTGGACTTTTAAGTAGTATTGAGACTTTTGAAGGCATACTAAACGCATTTTGCATTTTATATGGTGATAAGCCTATGGGAGCCAGGTAGTGGAAAGTGGAGGCTTGACTGAGAGTGCCCCCATGTGCTCCAAATATTTGGATATATTGTCCCCAGTTGCTGTCACTGTTTTGGGGGGCCTTTGGAGGTGCAGTCGTGCTGGAGCAAGCACGTCACTGGGGGTGGACTTTGAGAGTTCTTAAGCCTCGTCAGACTTTTCAGTCACTCAGTGATTCCTGTGTGTGCTTGAAGATATGACTGCTCTGCCTTCTGTTCCAGCCAACTCCTTCTGCCACACTTTCCCCATCATTATAGACCCTCACCCCAAGAACCATAAGCCTAAATAACTCTTTTCTATATACGTTTCCTTGGTTATATTGTCTTATCACTAATGCATATATCAGTTTATCTTGTACAAGGCACAATTGTTCAGCTCTTGCATCTGCTGAGGTTAGCTGGGCAAAGCAGAGCCAAGTGTCTCACTCCGTGTGTTCATCATCTCCCTCCTGGCACCAGCTCACCAGCCTAAGCAGGTTTTTCTAACAATGAAGAGAAGCCTACAAGGTTTCTTAAGGTCTATTCTCAGAACTGGCACACTGACATATCCTCCTCATCGTATTTATTGATCAAAACAAGTCAGAAAATCAGTCCAGATTCAAGGGGCAGAAAATTATATGGCAATGGCATACAAGACTAGGTGAGGCTAGGAGGTTGGTAAGTAGCTGAGATGAATGACAGAATCTATCACACAATTGTTATAGATGGTATATAGAAATATAGTAAATTGGGCTGGAGAGATGGCCTAGCGGTTAAGAGCGCCAACCACTCTTACAGAGGACCCCAGTTCGATCCCCAGCATCCACATGGTGGCCGAGAACCATCTGAAACTCCAATTCCAGGAGAACTCCAGTTCCAGGGGAATCAGATACCCTCTTTTGACCTCCGCAGCATTGCACGACACAGGTGCACAAACTTGCATGCAGACAGTACATTCATACACATACAGAAATAAATAAAATTAATTTAAAAAATTTAAAAAAATAGTAAATTGACTGACAGATGTGTATATACAAATAGATGATAGAAAGATTATGGATAAAAAGATGCATAAATGATAGATGACAGAGAGATGATTGATAGATGGTAGGTAGATGGATAGACACATGACAGTTTGGATGACCTGGATTTCACACCGCACTTGCAGTCCTTTATTCATGTTTCCTAACAAAGGTTCTAAGAACTAGGGATCACCGGGCATGGTGGCACATGCCTTTAATCTTAGCACTTGGGAGGCAGAGGCAGGCGGATCTTTGTGAGTTCAAGGCCAGCCTCTACAGAGCGAGTTCCAGGACAGCTGGGGCTACAGGGAGACCCTGACTTAAAAAAGACCAAAAAAAAAAAGAACTAGGAGTTGATGCCCCCTTACAACCCAGAATGGAGAGTCGGGGTGTCTGTGTTGTTCAGCACCACAAATTTGGAGTTGGCAGAAGAGTTGAATCTAGCGCCATACCCAGAGATTCGTGCATCTCCCCACCCTCATGTGAGAAGCTTCTTGCAGTGGAAGGCAATTAACACAAAGCTCCACAGCCAGTAAACACAGAGAAGAGCCTGCAGAGTGCTTGGCCCTACATGGGTCACAGTAGATAGCTCATGACCGTGAAGTGACTTATGTAGAAGGGTAAAGTGCCAACGGTTGAAAAGAAGAAAGACCCAGCACAAAGAGAACTGGAATCCTTTGAAAACTCTGTTGTCAATCCTGACATCAACTGAAAGAATGAATGAGGGGAGGGGTCAAAAAAAAAGAATGAATGAACGAGTACCTTCTGGCACCTTCTGGCACCTTCTGGCACCTTCTGGATTTCACTCTATGTTCAAGAGTCACTTATTCAAATAAAACTATCATGCCAAACAATCAAACAAATAAACAAAAAAATAAGTTTGGAGTTGGCAGAAGCCGAGCTTGAAACCCTTTCGAAAGCCTTTCCTTCAGACCACATTCAGATCTGTCTAGTATGGGAGAAATGGCCACTCTGTCCAGTCTTGTCCATAACCCAGGAGTGTGGCTACCTGGGAGAAGTGTGTGGTTCCTACAAGTGCAACAGAAGTGCTGTGTGACACACCCTGGCCAAGACGGTCTAGAAGAAACTTTCCTCCTCACCACACACCTTTCCTATTTGATGAGGTAGACACAGACAAGACTCCTGGGGTCTCTTCCTGATGGATGTGTTTGTATCTACCCACATGTGAACACTCAAAATGGCGACTACCACCAAGACTAGGATTTGTTCACAATGCAGTTACTGCGATGGACGCTGCCACTTCCCAGATGGTGGGTCAGAAGTTGCTCTCTGAATTCTTGTGCATGGAGAGGGGAGAGAATGCTTTCCATTCATATTTCCTGTGTGCATCTTTTGACAGAAGTGGAGGGAGTCTATTTCATTTTATAATTAACCTATTCTAATATCTCCAGTAAAATATTGAAAATTAACTTAAAATGTAGAGTTAACCAAATAGAGTACATGAGATTGAGACTGGAAACAAATGAAAGGTGGAAAATATGAACGTCCTTAAGTTGACGGAAGCTCTGGACAGAGGCCAAACAGAGGCTAATCATTGGTGATGGAAAATAAGGCATGTCAGGGAAGCAGAAATTCTAATGTGGTTGCTGTTTGATAGTCCCAGTTTTCTCCAGATGAGGTTAAACTTTAAGCTCCCTTTTGCTAGAGAACTAGTTGGCCTCTCTCGCTGGAAAGTAAATTATCATTTTGTGACCACCTGACACATAGCATACAAACACAAGCCACCTCCTTGCAAAAAGCACTGGGTCCCTGGAGCAGGTCTATCTTTTTATCAGTATTTACTGTAACAACTCAATACTTCTAATGAGTTGAGGAACCCAGCTGCCCTGGACACTTTCCAAACAAATAGCAAAACTAGAGACGTTCCCTACACCTTTGCCATTTGCCCCTCGCCAGACATGAGCTTTTATCATCTCCATGGAGTGGCAGAAGAAATGCTTGGTGCATACACTTTTAATTGGCTGTTAACGCTTTAATTGTGAACACATGCTGTGTTCTTGCATACTCTCACTTGGAGATGAAAAGACTGTTTTGACATCAAAACTCCATAAAACTGCAATTTTTTTAGCTCATGTTTATTGTATAACTAGAGCTCACTACCAGCAGGAAAGGTCACTGTGGTGGATATTAATGCCAATCAGTCTATTCTCCGGAAGGTACAGCTGACTTAATTAAGGAAAAAATCACCACAGAGCAATCCAGAGGCCTGTTACCTACTGTGGTTTCTCTAGGAGGGTCACGTGGCCCTTGGCTGTGGAGCACTGGCAGGAGACAGACAAAACCAAGCCACACAACATCTGACTCCTGAGTCTGAGCAGGTTGGGCTCTGGACCTCAGCGTCTCCTTTGCTGTGAGGATGAAACGGACCAGTGGATGCCGTGTGTAGCACAGAATCACGCTCACTGCTAGGACCCAGTGGATACCATGAGTACCACAGAGTCACGCTCACTGCTAGGACCCAGTGCACGTAGCTGCCAGTTATTTTCAGATTCTCTATCTTCCTTCCCCAACACCACCACCTCTACATGCATCTAAGTGACATGAGCCAACTCGGGTCCTATTTCATCTTTAAAGCCAGAAAACTCATTCAACTGCAGACAGCTTCATAACATAACTGAGAATCACAGACACATTTTAGGAAGCAGATAAAAAGATGCCACTCCATCAGATAGCAGACACAGGTCACTCCGGTTACAGAACAAAGAGACGAGAGGCACAGACACTCCACACCGGGCTCAGTGGGATGCCCGTTCTCTCTTACCCCCTTGATGGAGATTTTGCTGTTTCTGTGATAAATCCCACACTCTTTTACCTAACAAAACAAAACTATTGTGATCAAAGAATAGAAAACTAACGCCAGGCCCTCTGCTTTCCTGTCACACTGTATTACATGGTGTCAGTGCTTGTGTCCTGGGCTTCGGATGAAGATGTGAGACACAGCTAAAGTCTAAAAGACTGAAGCTTTTCCAGCCGTCTAGATGCAGGGCCATAGCCGGGTGGGGCCTGTAACCTTAGCACTCAGGAGGTGAAGATAGGAACATCAGGAGTCCAAGGCCATCCTTGGCTACGTAATGACTTCTAGGTCAACCTGGGCTACATGAGACCTTGTCTCAAAAAGACAAGAAAACCCAAAATCCAAGCTTGGGCTCAGATCAATGCTTTCAATATTGTTATATACTTACCAAAGATCTATCTACCAAGACACACAATGAGACTGTAAGGACTTAAAGTTCCCTTGGGCAGCCTCGCCTTGCAATTTCCTTGCCCTCCTCCTTACCCCTTCTCCCAGCAAGACCTCCACAATACAGGGACTGTTTGAGATCTTATCATGAAAACAGTATTTCATAAAATATTGAGCTGTGTCTCAAACTACATTAACATATATTCATATATATTAATATTAACATATTATATTGTCTGGGCTGGAGAGATGGCCTAGCGGTTAAGAGCACCGACTGCTCTTGCAGAGGACCCGGGTTCGATTCCCAGCACCCACATGGTGGCTGAGAACCGTCTGTAACTCCAATTCCAGGAGAACTCCAGTTCCAGGGGAATCCGACACCCTCTTCTGACCTCCGCGGCATTGCATGACATGGGTGCACAAACGTACATGCAGACAGTACATTCCTACACATAAATAAATTAAATTAAAAAAAAAACATATTGTCTGTAACAGCCTGACAACAACCACTTTTCTAAGTCCTTCAGCTGGTCTCTGTCACCAATTGTACTCAGCTGGGGATCCTGAGAAGAAAGCAGTTTCTGAGGGGCTGATGTACTAACCCCAGAGGTTTGCGTGGCAAAGGTGGTTAGCTGCCACTCAAAAGTTCACGTTCCTTTCCCATGGCGTTCCTCTCATATGGAGCAGAGCCCTAGCCAGGGAATGCCTCACCTGTACCTTTTGTACCTAGGAGGAGTCGTCAGGACAGAGAAGGAGCCTTTCTCATTCTACCTCCCCTCCCCAGTGACATCAGGGGAGGGCACTGGGGAGGGGCAGAGCTGTGGGCATAATCAGTAGCCCTGGGTTTGACAGGCTTTCTCTTGGGTTTCATGCTTTGTGTCTGATTGGACCTTAACTTTTACCTACACATAGCAGCCAATCAGAGCCCACCTAAGCCATTAAAAAAATCTCCCCCACAACACTTCACCCACAACCCACTGAGTTCCCTCTTGGCTGCCCAGCACTGTCCCGTTCCATAAACACTCACTTGCTCTCTATTTGGTGTCTGTGTTCTCCAAGGGAAGACTAGAACCTGGTGGAAATGAAAATATGCAACAAGGAGACACTCTCCTCAGGAGACATGCAGAAAGAACAACTGCATTGCTGACTCTGCACAAAAGATGACATCCCTCCCCACCTCTAAGCTCCGTCCTCTGGTACCTGAGCTCAGGGTGATATTAGAAACCACCTGTTGAATATGGGCAAGCCACAAACTACGGGAAAGCATTGGGAATCCTGAATCACTTCTCAGAGGCAAGAGGACTGCTTAGCAGGAACACCAGTAAATCCTGAACTGCTCAGTGAGTTCTACTGACAGCAGCAGTCAGCACTGCCCCCCTAGCAGCTCACATAGGAAGGATGAAAACGTTCCCTGGCATCTGGCCACTTCCCTGTCATATATGAAGCTAAAATAAAGAGTGATATCCAGTTCCCACACATCTGATAAGTGTAAATTGGTACAATCATTGTTGGAAACTGCTTGGGAAAATTAAAGTTATGCATTTTGTGACCTAACCACATATACTCCCATTAGGAATGGGTTAGTTTTACCAAAGCATTTGTTAAAAAGAGATATATACCTGCAGTGGAATATCACTCAATATTAAAAAGAAATAAAAATTTTGACATGCTATAAGTGTGGACAAACCTTGAGCAAATTATGCTCAATGGCATAAGGCAATTCTATAAATATAAAGGCTGTGGGCTGGAGAGATAGCCTAGTGGTTAAGAGCGCTGACTGCTCTTGCAGAGGACCCGGGTTCGATCCCCAGCACCCACATGGCGGCTGAGAACCGCCTGTAACTCCAATTCCAGGAGAACTCCAGTTCCAGGGGAATCCGACACCCTCTTCTGACCTCTGTGCATTGCACAACACGGGTGCACAAACCTACATGCAGACAGTACATTCATACACATAGAAAATAAAATAAATAAATAAATAAATAAATAAATAAATAAATAAATAAATAAATATAAAGGCTGTGTGGCTTCAGTTAAATGATGTACCTAGGATGGCCCACTTCATGAAACCCAGAGCACACGTTGGATGTCAGCCTGGGGCAACATGGATATGGGGAGTTGTTTAATGGGTGCAAAGTTTCAGTTTTGCATGATGAATTGTGAAATTAGTTGCACGATAATGTAAATATATTGCTAAAAATAATTTTAGACATATGAAATTTAGCAGAGTTTGAGCAATGACCAATTTATGAAGTGAACAAAGGTCAAAGGGAGAGAACAGGCGCTCCGGCCACAGCACAAGCAGCGAGCTTTATGGGAGGGACATGGAGCCAAGCAGAAGATCCACCTGACTGCCGAGGCGGGCGGCCGGAATCCGACCTGTCTCATTGGTTCCTTTCTCTGAAGTCTCCGCCCGCTGAAGCTGCTTAGGAAGGCTGTGAAATCTTTAGGAGGTGGAACCTCACTAGAGGAAGTGCTCACTGGGGGCAGGACTTGAGGCTTTATAGTCTGGCACACCTCATGTCTACTCTCTGCTTCCTGAATGATAATGCAGTGTGGCCAGCCAGTCGCCTGCTCCTGCACCATGACTGTGGCCAAGCCTTCCCCAGCAGTTGGAACTATAAGCCAAAGTAACCTTGGCCCCTTAAGGTGCCTGTGTCAGTGTATTTTAGTACAGTAATCAGAAAGTAAGTAAAACACTGACAAAATGGAGGCATTTGCCTTATTTGGAACCATGTCACCAGATGTTTGCTTTTACTTGTTTTCATTGGCTAGCTGCCTGTGATTAGCAGAAACTTGATTGTGTATGATTGTCTAAAATGCAGCTGTTTGTCACACACACACACACACACACACACACACACACATGCCTGAGGTAGGCTGCAGTTTGTCTACTCATGAAGACTACAGTTTGGTATAAAGGAATTGGAGAGGTAAGAGAAGTCACCTTCTGTCCTGCAGGTTGTTGAACCTCTACTGTGACAGACACAATGCACTGTGAATGGGTTATTGAGTCAGGACATCTTAGAATTTCTTAATATTCAGCAAACAGCCAACTGTATACCTCCTTCCTTGACAAATTAACATTCATTTACGTGTAGCAACAGAAGTCTGTTTAACAATTAAGATTCCATGGCAATTTCACACTCAGCAGTGCCTTGTGTTCATAATTTCAACTTTAGGTCTGATTGAACGCGGCCTCCACTTTCTGAAGCAGGTTGTGATGGATCGCCGTAAACTCATTAGTAGCGAATGCTGCAGAGATTTTTCTAAATGCTAACGTTTAGCTGCCTTTGGCTCATTAATTAATTTAAAGATTGTGTAATTATCGGTGCTTTTGATTCAAGTACATCCACCCCTTTCTATTATTGGATAATGCATACTTTCATGTGAACATAAACAATTATGTCATCCAAAGAGATTCAGCATAATTCAGAACACAAAAGGGGGAAGACACAGCTAAAATTTGAAACATAAACCCAGGACAGAGGACACAAGAGGAGCCAGTGACATTTTGAAATGGCCCCACAATGAAAATCTAAGCAGTGAAAGACCAAGCTGACAGGAATTCTTTAAGTTCTAAGACATGCCTGGGAAGCCTGATCTTTGCAGTCTTCTTTCAAAGACTTTAAGATAAGAACTGTAGACACGGGAACTGTGCTGGTTGCTATTATCAGCATGACAGGATCTGGAATCACCTCAGAGACAGACCTCTGGATTTATCTCTGAGGATGCTTCCAGAGAGGAAGGGCAGACCTACCCAAATATGGGTTGCAGCACCCCATGGATTGGGATCCTAGACAGAAGAAAAGGCAGAAGGTAGCTGAGCAGCAGCGCCCACCTTTCACTTCCTGTCCCAGAAGCAATGTGACCAGAACTCTCATGTTGTTGACATCGCGAGGGCATAGACTGTCAAGTTGAGAACCAAGATGAACCCTTCATTTGTTAAGCTGCTTCTCTCAGTGTATTTTCCACAGCTCCGAGAAAGGTAACTCTACAGGTAGGATTGGTTCTCTTTCATAAACTGGCACCCAGAGGAAAAGGAGAAAGTTAAGCAGGGAAATGTTTTAGTAAATTTTACTTTCCCTACAATTTCAATTATTCAGAAATCTAGTGGCCAATAACACATACAGAATTTTAAATAAGGACATATCTCTAGGCTGTAACCTTGGTATTTCTCTAGGAGGGGCCAGGCTTACAGCTGTCATCGCTCTGTAAATTGCAGTTCATGGAGGACGACATTTGTGAAAGGATTTTAAAGACAGAGCTGGCTTGAGTTGGATTTTTTTTTATTTTTTTTTATTTTATTTATTTCGGTATGTGTATCAATGTACTGTCTGCATGCAGGTTTGTGCACCCGTGTCGTGCAATGCCGCGGAGGTCAGAAGAGGGTCTCGGATTCCCCTGGAACTGGAGTTCTCCTGGAATTGGAGTTTCAGACGG
>VZQC01007611.1:6370783-6393351 GCA_009823505.1 Rhizomys pruinosus
CCTTAAGTTGCTGCAGTCTGGTACTTTCTCAGAGTAACGCTTGAGGTAACTATACATTCCCCAACACGGAAGTCAGAGCCATGCCCAAGGATATCGCCTGTTTTCTATGCAGGTGGCAGTGGCCACTTAGGACACCCAGTGAGAAAGTATCCACATCTTTTTCTTTTTTTTTAATTTTTTTTAATTTTTATTTATTTCTGTATGTGTATGAATGTACTGTCTGCATGCAAGTTTGTGCACCCGTGTCATGCAATGCCGCGGAGGTCAGAAGAGGGTCTCGGATTCCCCTGGAACTGGAGTTCTCCTGGAATTGGAGTTTCAGACGATTCTCGGCTGCCATGTGGATGCTGGGGATCGAACCCGGGTCCTCTGCAAAAGTGGTCGGCGCTCTTAACCGCTAGGCCATCTCTCCAGCCCCAAGTATCCACATCTTAAACAATCTAGAACCTATAGCCCTTTAGAAAAGCTATGCCTGTGTGGATCAGAATTGTGCTCACATGTCATTAAGTATGGACAGAAGCAATCTGGAGAGTCTAAGCTTTCTCCACTTTTCAATGGTGAAAAGATCAAAAACATTCATTTTGAATTCTGAGCACTTCCCAGGCTAGTGATATCCACCTGATAGGGTGAAGGAAAGTTCCCAGGAAAACTCTGCATCTTGATCTGAACTTCCTGTAAGCTGACCAACTGAAGGGCACTTCAGTGACTGTGGAGAGTTTGGAATGTTGCAATCCTGAGCCTAATGATGATTATCCTGGGTCCTGTTTAGCCATAAATAGCTACTCCTTGCCATCCTCTGTTTCTGACCTCAACATCTTGTGACTAATAAAATGTATTAGCTTAATAAAGAAGCAGTTCCTTCACAGCAACCACAAGGCTAAGAATGTCATCAGATAGCATCTGAGGCCTAGTATTTCCTATAGGATTCCCAACCCCCTAGAACTCCCCGTGCCTTGTCCTCCCGGGCCCTCCCTGTCCCCCTGGTTTGCTATGACCTATCCACTGAACAATGCATTTGAAGTCTTGATTGATGGCTTTTCTTTGTTCTGTTACTATAAAAACTCAATGAAACTGCTTTCACATTGGAACATGGAATCTGAGGTGACCTGAGTCTGTGTTCCCAAGCCGTGGTCACTCATGTTTGGCTCCAGAATAAACTATCTCTTATCCCCTTTGAAGTGAGAGTCATGTTTTTACATCAACAATGCTCTCAAAATGCTCAACCTGGAGTAATGTGAGCATTCTGAAGATGCTGAAGGTAGGCTAGGCCCAGCTATTGTCAATGCAGAAGCATAATGCTCAGTCCAAAGGGGATAAGGGAGTTTACTCTGGAGCCAAATATGAGTGACCATGCCTGGGAACAGAGATTTCAGTTTCCTCAAATTCCATGTTCCAATGTGGTAACAGTTTTACGGAGTTTTTATAGTAACAGAACAAAGAAAAGTCACAAATCAAGACACGTTTGAAATACAATGGTGGAGGGACAGGCAGAGCAGGGGGACTTTACTGTACTTCTCAGATGCTACCTATCTGATGACATTCTTAGCTTTTTGATTGGTGAGACTTGCTGGTTTGCTATAAATATCTTACAAGAGTGTTTTTGATCTGTTAACTATAGGATGTTAGGTCAGAAGCAGAGACAGGCAAGGAAATGGCTCTTCAGAGGCTAAAGGTTGCCTGAGATAAGGGTCACTGGGTCTGGGCCTGCAGCAGCCAGACTCTGCAGTCTCCAGTTAATCAGCAGAAAAAAGCCAGAAACTTCCACTCACACTGTGATGTAGCAGGTATTAAATCACTTGACCTGTAGCAGGTATTAAATATACATAAACCTACATTTTCAACCCGGGATACAGTTGGAGGGAGAAGTGCCTGTTGCCTTTAAAAAAAAAAAAATCTGTGTGTGCCATGTGTTTACGTGTATGGGAGCACATTCAGAGAAGTGTGCGTGTCTCTGGAAGCCAGAGGACAACCTCAGGTGTCACCCTTAGGAACATCAGCCGCTTCCTTTGAGACAGCTGGCTGGCCAGTGAGCCCTGGGGTTGATCACGTCACTGCCTCCCTAGCACTGGGACCACAAGCACATATGACCAGCCCAGAATCTTTATACAAGTACTGGAGTTTGTGCTCAAATCTTCACAGTTGTAAGACAAGCCCTTCACCCACTGAGCCACTCTCCCAACCTTGAGATCCTTGTCTCTGAATTGGAAATATCTCAAAGAGACACATAGCAAGAACTGGAGATGTAGCTCAGTTGGTGAAATGCTTACCAGTGTTCGCAAAGCCCCAGGCCTGATGCCCAGCACCAGTATAAATTAGGTAAGGGAAGGGCAGTGTTACGTTCTATATAAGAGCACACTTGTACTTATATTGTAGAAAGGAATCTGCACATATGCACTGTGGACAGATCAATATGGACACACTACTAAAGGCTTGTTCTGGGTTAACCTGTAGTCCATGTGACTCTGAGGGAGAAATGTAAAACCTCAGGCCTGTGAAAACCTTGTATACAAAGCAGAAATGATGAGGACGGGAAAGAGCAACAGAGAAGAAGAACGGCAGCAACGCCAGGATCGCAGAGCTGGGCCAGCGCTGAGCACAGAGCTCAGGCCAGACTTTGGAATCACTGGCTGGGGGAGGTGGAAGGCAAGAGGTCTGGGTACAGTGCCTTCCATATGGTCTGCTGTCTCACGAAAGCACAATTTAAAGAGCCAGTTCCTGGGCTTGAGGGATGGATCTATGCATAGAGGTGCTTGTTGTCCAAGTTTGAAGGCATGAGTTCAATCCCTGGACAGTGGAAGGGAGAACTGACTCCTACAAGGTGTCTTCTGACCTGCACATACTTCTCTGGACACACCATCCCTCTCCCAATAATTACAAATAAATATAAAAATTTTTTAAAGATCCAATTCCCGAGTGCTAGAGAGATGGCTGTTCTTGCAGAGGACCCAGGTTCAAATCCCAGCATTCACATAGCAGGTAATATCCATCTGTAACTTCAGGTCTAGGAGATTCAATGTCCTATTGTGTCCTCTGTAGGCATTACATGATTGCATGACATGGGTACACTTACATACATGAAGGCAATACACACAAATACATAAAATATTTAAAAAAATGATTCAATTCCTGCCTCTGGTCGTTGGTGGCTGTGGTGATGGGAATGTGCGCTTCTGTAGTCTAATTACAGGAACGTGTGTAGTCGGTGGACGCAGAAGCTTCATTTTGAAACATAAGGCCACTGAAAAAGACAGAAAGCAAACCTGTAGCCTCAACTTTGGTTTTAACTCTACTTAGGCAGCTCTGGAGTAGAACCAGATGAAAAGTGATGGACCTTGGCCACCATGGCCTCCTCAACGGTGACTGACCACTCCTCTGCCACCTCCCAGGCACCTACATGATTGCCTAGGCGCTTCACACCAGCGTCCGCTGAAAAGTCGATTTTCCAACCAAGCTGTTAAATAGCGAGGCCTGATGCCACCTCTTCCCTTGGATTCGAGCTGTAGATTTGGCCCCTGTCTGTGCAGTGAGTTTCATCCTTGTCTCTCCTCCTCCATCTGAATTCAGATCCATCTTCCTGGCTTTTGATAAAGAAACATGTTTGTCATCAATATATTTTGTTTCCACTAAATATGGGATTCACTGTGGCAATTATCCAGGGCCATAATCAGCGGAATGGCAGCAAAGTGTTGAAGTTAAAATAGGAGAGTTGTAGAGTTTCATTAACATGCACATAAACACCAGTCAAGTGGCTCCCAAGGAAGCGCTCTGCCTCTGCCAGCTGCCACAGCAAGACTGCGGGAGCGGGCATTGAAGAGTATACCCAGAATGTTATAGGATGCAATCCTGAACTTAATAATTAAAAACAACAAAGTGCATAATTTAAAAAAGAATGAAATCTACTTTTAAGTGTAAATTAGTATTTATTGCTATTTATTTTCTCCTTTTGGGAAAATATAATAATACCAAAATTGAGGAAACAAAAAAATATCCATTTTATCTATCATAGCTGGGCCTCTGAAAATTCTTCAGATGGTAGAAAGAAAACATAGAGGTTTTGTTTTGTTTTTTCCCTCGGCTGCATTATTTAAATATAATTTGGATACATGCTTTGTCCAAATAGTTAAGTGTGAAGGATCTTGAACGTTGGATGTGGTGGCACACACCTGTTATTCTGTCACTTGCGAGGCAGAAGCAGGAGAATCAAGAGGTCAAGGTCATCCTCAGCCACTCAGTGAGTTAAATGCCAGCCTGTGCTGTATGAGAGACTGCCTCAAATAAAGAAAAGAATAGAAAGTAGGAGAGGAGAGGAGAGGAGAGGAGAGGAGAGAGAGAGAGAGAGAGAGAGAGAGAGAGAATGAAAACTAACTTCTGGGATACTATTAATGGCATAATTTTAATGTGTGATCAATGACAGACTCTGGTAAGAAAGAGTGTGTCTGTGTATCGACTTAAGCCCAAGTCCTATAAACTCAACACTGAAGGGCATAGCTGTGGCTTTCTCACCCCTTTTATTGTTTTGTTCTCCACTTATTTTTCTTTTAAAAAAGTAGTTTATTTATTATTTTTATTATATGTGTATGAGTGTATTGGCTATGTGCATGTCAGCACACCCATGTCATGCAATGCCTGAGGAAGTTGGAAGAGGCCATCAGGTCCCCTGGAACTGGAGTTAAGATGATTGTTAGCTGCCATAAGGGTTCTAGGAATTGAACCCAGGTCTTCTGGAAGAGCAGCCAGTGCTCTTAACCACTGAGCCAATTCTCTAGCCTCTCCATTTAATTTTCAAATAGGGAGTTGGCCCTGAGTTCATTGTCTCATAAGGGAGAACTTTTTCTTTTCCAAAAGGCTTAAATCCCTTTCCTTTAACTCTGTCTATCCTCTTCTTCACAGATGTGCCCAGAGGTTTGTTTCCTAGGTGATTCTAGATCCTGTCAAGTTCACAATTGATATTACCCATAGCAAGGTCTCACTGTCTGCTGGCTAAGACCTGTGAGTGGCCTGGGCTCCCCACCTGCCTCACTTCAGTTGAGGCCAGTTGACATGCTATGGTCTCTAACCTTATTATCCTTGAGTGGACACTGGCACCCCAGAGTGGGAGAGCCCAGAAACTCCACACCTGCTGCCACACCATCCACTGTACAGAACGAGGGTTCCTGGCAGACTTCTGCCACAGACACCCAAAGAATTATAATGAGACAGCTGGGCCCACCTGCTTCCCTCCACACAGCCAGCAAGACTTCAGTCAGTCTGCGGTGGAAGGTCCCAGAAGGACCATGGGAATGGCAGTATTGTCCCGAACTTTTGAGGAAACAGCTGGAGTCGCCATCTTTCTCAACAGCAGACATCTACATGGGGGAACTCTCATCTATGGAGACTGATACTTACCAAGCTGCTGCTGAGGAGTGAATGCTTCAAGTTTGTGGTATATGTGGTGGGCCACCGAGCCGCCGAGACCTTAGAACAGCTTGAAGTGTGGGTATTATGATCCCAACTTTATAAACAGGAGAAAACAGTGTAAAGAAGGTGAGTGACTTGTTGGAGATTGTGCAGCTAGGGAAGATTGGTCCATATTTCAAACCAGATGTTTGTAACTGTAGAAATGCTCTGTGCTTGAAGCACTGTCTCTGTGGAGTGGGACTCTGGAGGCCTGGGCTTCTGGTCAGTATGGATAGCACTGTCCAAACTGGGCAGGACACTGTTCCGTCTCCACTTCTACCCTACTACTCTGCCACACTTCACATCCTTAGTTTATTTTTTTCCTTCATTTGTAAAAGTCCTATCAAGTCTAAACTGTGTTCCTCAAATCCCTTGGGTGTGAATTAATTCTTGGAGTCTGATGAACCTACCAGGTGTCACATCATTAAAACAAACAAACAAACAAACACCTCTGACTCTCCCTCTCGGCAACTATCAGTCACCAATATATCACCAGTCAGGGCTGGGGCTTCTTGCCTACCTCCTGGATCCATGCTGGCTTTTTGTCTGGCTTGGATCCCCACAGGTCTTCTGGATGCTGTTACAAGCACTGTGGAAGGAACATACCCATGCATTAAAGGTCACTTTTGTGTGTTGCTAATATTGTTTTATGACTCATTTTCTACTTCAGGACCTAGTGGTTTTATAAATGCTTACTATAATTTGTATTGAAAAAGGAATCAAAACTAAAATGGAGGACTGAAGAGATGGCTCAGCAGTTAAGAGTACTGGCTGTTCTTGAGGACCTGGGTTGGATTCCCAGCACCCACTTGGTGGCTAACAACCATCAGTATCTCCAGTTCCAGGGGATCCAATGCCCTTTTCTGACATCTATGGCACTGTATGACACAGGTGCACTTACATAACATTGAAGCAATACACTCATACACATAAAATAAAAATATAAATAAAATATTAAAAGAAACTAAAATGGAGAATGCTATCTTGAGAACAAGCACCACAGTTGTCTAAGAGAACATCTGTTTGCAATTCCTTGGCTTGTTAAGATGCCTGCCATTAATGCCCCCCCCTTGCCTGTTAAGGTGCCTTGCTCATTAATATCTGCCTCAAAAACAAGTCTTTGGAAGGAAATTTCCCTCGGTTGTCTTAGGGCATATAAGCACCTGTGCTGGTAGTTATGTGGGTGGAAACTTGAACCCACCAATTTTTTTTTGGTCTTTTTGAAACAGGGTCTCCCTATAGCCCCAGCTGACCTGGAGCTCACTCTGTAGACCAGGCTGGCCTTGAACCCACAGAGATCTGCCTGTCTCTGCCTCCCAAGTGCTAGGATTAAAGGCATACACCACCACGCCCTGCCAAACCCACCAATGTTTTAACAGTTAAAGAATGCTGCAGGAGACATAGAAAACCTGTGAAGAACTAAACTCTGGGAGCCACTTGTTTTTGGAGGAAACTCCACTGACAGTTTCCTTGTGTTCAGCCACCACCTCTGGCTCTTAAAATCCTTCTGCTACCTCTTCCTCAATGATCCCTGGGCCTTGGGAGGGGAGCATCCATATGGGTGTTCCACTTAGGGCTGAGCATTTGACAGTTCTCTGGGCCAGTTGTGGGTCGCTGTGTTAATCTCCATCTGTGGCAAGATGAGAAATAAGAGACACATTGGAGGGTCTGGCAGAACTCACGGGTATGGCTGGCACAAAGACCATAAAAACTTAAGTCAGGCATGATGGGGCACACCTGTTATCCTAGCACTTGGGAGATGGAGGCGAGAGAACCAAGAAGAGTTCAAGGCCATCATTTCTCATATTATTGAGAATATATATATATATATAGTATACATATATATATATTATAATAATATATCTTCTCGGACAGCATGCTCCTGTAGTCCCAGCCTGGCCTCAAACTCACTATAATAGACCAGGCTGGCCTTGACACTCACGCTAGCTCACCATCTGCCTCTGGCTCCAGAGTAGCTAGGATTAAGGCATGCCGCCACTCACCTTTAAGTATTTATTCACATTTGCAGACACACTTTGGGTAGTGACACACCGTCTCCTGGCCTGAGTTTCCATGTAGTAAGAGCAGGCTTGGCGGGACCCCTGGGCAGCCCTGCCTCCACTGCCAGTCTAGCTGTTCCTGTGCCAGGACAGCTGCAGATCATAAAATCCTAGCCTGCCGTTCAGACTTTCTTGTAAGAGACTTCAAATTTGTTGATGTTCGCTCTTAGGTTTTTAAACTCACAATCCTGATGCCTCATTTAGGTTCTCATCTCAAATATTATGCAAAAATGTATTTTAATTTCAACCTTAATGTACTGTCATTATTTTGTAATTTACCATTCTCACCATCTCAGAAAAAGCAGAGAAGTTACTAATGGGGAATAGCTTCAGGTCCCATAAGCAATTAGGTAACCTATTCTTGATGATAACTTTGATTCATTTTTTTTTTTTCATCATCAAAGTTTTAAGATCCTGGCTAAGTGACTTTGAGCAAGAGGGAGCCACTGGTCATAAAGGAATACTGGTGGTGGCTGACAGTAGCCCTTAAAAAGCATAACTTAGTAAATCGCCCAACAGATACCAAATTACAAATCAACTATCCAGAGATACTCTTCAGGAATTCTAACAGATTTTCGTCTCCGAAAAGAGAAGTACTCTCTTAACCTAGGCAAACAGCAATACCTCATACCCACTAAGTGTCTCAATCTACATAGGAATCTGGCCAGTCCCCAAGGGGACCCTATAAACCCAGCACTGTGGTTGTTCACCACAAAGCAGGGACAGCTCCAGAGGAGGGAAGGGGAGGGGACAGCCACTGTCCACACCCAGCCCAAGTGTGCCTTCCTTCTGCTCCTTTCCTCAGAAAGAGCAGAGTGTGGTGCCACATGTGTTCACACCCTCACAGTNGCTGAGCTATCCTCGGTTGTTACCTCGGTCCCAAACTAGCCTTCTTCCTATCTACTCTCGGACCTAACTGTGCAAGGGATCATTCTCTTTCCAGACCCAACTCGTATATTACAGTCTCCTTAAGCTACGCCCTTAAGCAAAATATATTAATACGAGAGCTCTGACATCAACAATGGATTTTCACTACCCTAAGGAGATGTTGGCACAGGGGATCCATTCCCCCCACAAAGTGTAAAGGCCATCTAGCACTGTAAACTGGGTATCAACAGAAGAGTGCAACTAAGGTCCCGCTGTTGGAAGACTGATATAAAGCATGTTGAAAGTGTATGGAGACGCACTTGCAGCATTGGATGGCTCTGGGAATGCCAGAGAGTGTTTACCACAAGGCCCTAAACGCAATAAAGCCAAATAGGTATAGATCTCCTGTAGATCAAGCAAGACTTCCTCCTTATCAGAACACCAGCTACAGCCTCATCTGCTGGAAATACTCGTGCAGCTGGTCAGCCTATGTCTGTACATCCCATAATCATAGAATTGGCTATTAAACTCTCTCCATAGGAGAATAACCCAAACGGCTGAGATCCACATGCTTACATGCATCTAATGTTAGGAGTGGTGTAGAAAACCACACGAATACCCTGTACATACTTAACAGAAGAAAATGTGTAATCATGGATTAAACATACCATCCAAACATTGTGTGTCTATACCTAAGTATCCTAAACATGAACATAGTAAGTTTGAAAAAACCTATATATCTCTAATTGCATGTGCTGTCATAGTAGATCGAAAGGCTATACTATATACAACTGTTTAAATACCTATAAGCTCTTAATGGCATGTGCTTCAATTAAGCATAGGATTGAAAGGTTTGCCTACAGTCTGGCAGCCCGATGAAAGTAAAACTGTCCGAAATTGACTATAGAACCAAACAACACTGCCAGAGAAGTAGAGTGTTTTGCTTCGCATCCACCTGATTGCCCCTATTTCTAAGCCTAGGGAGAAATTCTTGCAGAAGAGGGGGTGGTGATTGGGAGAAAGGTAAGAGGCGTGTGTGAGGTCAGGTGGTGCATGGTCAAACTGCCGAACATATTGACTGGACACCAATTTGAATAAACTGAATTAAACATACAAGCAACCCACAAGCCGCTCCTGGAATGGTGGGACCCATGAGCTAGCTGTTGGGTTATGAGCACAACTCGGCTCTCGACATCGCAAATTGGTTGTAACAGAAGGATGCTTGTTCACAAATGTTCACTTATTTGTTAAAAAAGTGAACTAAACAAACACACAACAAAACAAGAACAAAAAAAAAAAAACAAAAAAAGACATGAACAACCCAAGTGCAGAAAAGATTATTGGCAGAATTCATGATATGGAAGATGGGGTAGGGGTGGGGTGGGGGGAAGGGACGGGAAGAGATGCACTAAATGAAGATTGTCACATGGATGTATACGAGAACTCCAAAGCGCACCCATTAAAACAAATACTGTGTACAGGGTCTATCCTGTGGCTTGAACACACCTGTAAGGAATGTAAGCTGTGGCACAGCCCATGGGTATTATTTCTCCAAGGAGAGAGCTACACTACACAATTAGAGTTTGGGAAACTAAGCACAATAGGCGTGCCAATCTGCTGCACAGTATTTTCAGGCAGGTGAACGGTGGTGATCAGAGAGTGCGTGACGTGTGGAGGCCTTCTTGCTCCGGGAGACACCAGTATTTGCCTCTCCAGAAAGGAAACACCAGAATTGACCAGAGTCCAAGTCAACATCTCCAAGAGAGATGACTTGCCTGGAATTTATACCTCTATCCATCCACCTGTTGCCCCACCTTTCTAAGCAAGCTCATAGGACAACCTGCGGAAGAGGGGGGGGTAGAATGTAGAGGGCTCATGGGGTAATGAGGTGAATTACATGCAATATAGTTCTGACACTCATTAATCACTTGATTGACAAACAACACATGTACACCCCCCACTGGAGGTGGGCGCTGTAGTTTTTGGGCACAACTAACTGGCAGATAGGTTGTTGCTTAAGGATGCATTCGTACTCATGGATTATCACTTATAGCTAAAAATGACAAAAAAAAAAACAAAAAACGGAAAAGAATGAGGACAGTCATGGCAGAGATGCAATGAGCTGGGATGGGTGGGGTGGGGGGGGGACGAAAGGGAAAAATGCGAAAGAATGGAAAAAAAAAAAAAAAAGAAAGAAAAAAGAAAAATTAGAAAAAAAATTAAATCTTTTGCAAACCGCATAATAAACCTGAATATTTTGTTTACCAAAAACAGAGGAATCTGCAAGTTAATTTACTACATACGGACATTTAATCACGTTATACCCTTTCACATCACGATTGTAATGCTGATAACTTGTCGGGCTCCATCGAGCTCTGACATGCCCAATATCGTGACAATTCTAATATTCTCACTTTTCACTGTTGTCCTGTGATTTATTTCAGAGCTCCTTAAACCATAATAGTCTGATGTTTAATTGCATGATAAGTTCACGCTCAAGGTATTGACGAGCAAGAGTAAGAGAGAAGTGCTTTACTCTTGGTGATTTCCTTGTGTACTGTCTCTTGTTCTGTGTCCCTTCTGGTAATTATATTTCTCCATATCTCTGACATCCGTAGAAGAAGCTGGTTAGAATTTTACCATGATCTATGTCGAACAGACTGATAATTGTGACAGTCTCTGGAAACATGTAGCAAAAGGAAACCATTTTTGCCGTGTTATTAAGTATATTATCAGTTTTAGTGTCAATGATCTTGGGCTATATAAATTGACCAACACAAATGTAGTATGTTATGATTTTTGGTTTGATGTTCTGAAATTTTATGTGTGGACTCCTAGATCACATATAAGATATGATCTTTTTCTTTTTTTTTTTGGTCTTTTTGAACGGGTCTGCCCTGCAGCTCTGGCTGACCTGGACTCACTCTGTAGACCAGGCTGGCCGAACCACAGAGATCGTTGCCTTCTGCCTCCCAAGTCTAGGATTAAAGGCCGCACCACCACGCCTGGCATTTATTTATTTATATATGTGTATGAATGTACTGTCCTGAATGAAATTTTGTGTGACCCGTGTCGTCAATGCACCGAGGTCAGAAGAGGGTGTCGGTTGATCCCCTGCAAACTGGAGTTTGCTCCTGGATGGAGTTTGCCGAGACGGGATTCTTGGCGCACAGTGAGTGGGGGGATGCTAGGGGCACCGGTTACCCGGGTCCTCTGCAAGAGAGGTCGGCACTCTTAAACCCTAGGCCATCTCTCCAGCCCCGTAAATATGAACTTTTCATCATACAATAATTGAGATTTTGGAACTGAATTAGTCATTTTCTCCTGAAAGCTAGAAAAACTCAAGAAACAAATTAATAAATGAAAATGACAGGGAATATAGATTTTGCAAGCTATATCGCTTATCTTTCCAAAGGTTTCAGGAATAATAAAGGATTATCATTGTCCTAAATTTCATTTTCCCATTCATTAAAGAGCTGGTCTCATAGAGAGCTAATTATACACTAGAGTGTGATGGATAAATAAATAATAAACCTGTAATTTTAATGGGTGAAATGCTGCTTTAAACCTTATTTTTTGGCAATTATTTACAATTTCCACATTATTTTTTTTAATATTTATTTATATGAATGTACTGTCTGCATGTAGTTTTGTGCACCTGTGTCATGCAATGCCACGGTCAGAAGAGGGTGTCGGAGTCCCCTAGAACTGGAGTTCTCCTGGAATTGGAGTTATGGATGGTCTTCATCTGCCATGTGTGTGCTGGGGATCGAACCCTGGTCCTCTGCAAGAACAGTCGGCAGGCGCTCTCAACTGCTAGGCCATCTCTCCAGCCCCAATTTCCACATTATTACAATTGGTTTATCTACTAAATTCCATAAGGAATGGAAGTCATGGAAGAGTCATGTAGCTACAGAGTCAAAACAATCTGGCCTTGAGTTCTGGAGCCAAAATCACTTATCCTTAAGAGTATTGTATGCGTACCAAGTTAAGACTCACAAATGAGAGGAAACATGGTATTTGTATTTATGAACCAGACTCAATTCACTTAATGTGATTATCCAGTTGGGTCCATTCTCCTGTCAATGACATAAGTTCCTTCTTCTTTATGGATGAAATATTGCATTTTGTATAGAGACCACATACTTTCCTTGCACAAGTAATTGAAATCATATATGTACAGATGGGTCCACAGTGGAAGTAAAACTGTCAGGAGTACCACTGGGGTTGACTAATGGGAGGGAAAAAGGTGAGGAAGGAAGTGTACTGGAATGAGGGAACATGCTCAAAGACATTACATCACATACTGCATGTAATGGCCTTGTGTAGTCTATGTTAATAAAGTAAAATAATTAAATGTAATATACTATCTGGTCAGAATTTTAAAAACAGTCAGCTAGAACCATGCATCTTACAAATGGAGACCCTAAGATGACAAGTACAGGATACAATGTCAAAGATGCCTTGGCATATCCTCCCTCCATAATGACCAATATTAAAAATCAAAAGCAAAATCTGAAACTTGGTCTCCTGCTGAGGCAGGAAAGCATAGGGAACAAATTAGCAGCCCCTGGCCCTTCTTGTTTGGACTATGCACACACCTTTAGCAAGGGCCCTGCCAAACTGAGGTCCTTTTGTTTACTTAAGTACATGCACCCTCATTAAACTGTGTACCTAGCCACCTCTTGATGGCCTAGTATGCCCACTTTCAGCTGGCTGAACATATACCTTTTTTAACCAATGGAAATAATTTATGCATAAAAGCAAGCACTTGATAACACTCCACTGTCAATCAAATGTGTCCTGGAAAGCATCCCTGCACAGAGCTGGCATGAGTTGGTTTGGAGTATATGTGCAATGAAGAAAACTGTGTCCTCAAGGTGAATGTTTAGTGAGAATTCACTATTTAGCATTTTACACATATGACTAATAGGACATGCATATGAGTACGAGCAGAGGCATTATGGAAAGGTACTTGAAAGAAATGTTTTTATTTACTGTCTGCCAATCAAAATAAAGAATCAACCAGGCGTGGTGGCACACACCTTTAATCCTAGCACTTGGGAGGCAGAGGCAGGTGAATCTGTGAGTTCGAGGCCAGCCTGGTCTACAGAGTGAGTTCCAGGACAGCTGGGACTATAGGGAGACCCTGTCTTGAAAGGACAGAAAAAATAAAAAAATAAAAAAAAGAACCATTCAAACTTTACTCTTTGCAAACAAACTCCTTGTCCTCTTGCCCTTTATGAAAGGGAATTCGCTCTCATTTTTCCCCCCCGGGATTAGATAAAATACAGCTGTAGTCAGTGCAGACTAAGCATGGGGCCAGGTGATGCTCAGCTACCTTCAGGTCCAGAGTGGCCCTGTCTCCTGACATGGCTGTTCTCAGAAGGAAGGCAACAGGGAATGGTTCTGCAATTTCACCAGGGCACTGTGCCAAAAGGGAATTCGAAAGAGTAATGAGATCCCTTGATCACCTCCCTGTGACCCACTGCAAATTTAGATGTTGTATTTCTAGCCTGAACTGTGCTTTGCTTTTCCCTGCACTTTTACAATCTGTTGGAAACTTTATTTGAGTTCCTCAATTAAAGGGGCCAAGAACCTGAAAAGATTCTGTTCAGATTACAACCACAAGTAGCAAATCCTCTACTACAACGTTTCTTACACTAGACTGAACTGACATGCAAATTTACCCAGACTCACTGAGGAGACCTTGTAGTAAATAAATCTAATCTTGTTATTACCATTCTGTCTTAGATTAGCTTCTCAGACTACCTGCACAAATATATCAATATCTTGGCCATATTCACATCAATGTTGATCATAAAGTATGGCTATCCTCTTTTAGAAAGTCCAAGAAAATGATCCACAAAAATTCACTGAACTGACAGCTACCATAAAAAAAGAAAATTCTATCAGAGGGTAGAGAGGAGAGATTCATGAAAACTGGTTGAGATCAACAAACTCCAGAAAGTTAAGCACCAGGCTTTCTCTACCCATTGTATAAATGCATGCATCTTGACACACCCCATGCCTTTCTTTGTTTTCCATAGAGTCAATATACATAAGTACACTACTGCTATTCTAGCTTGTACAGTTCTTGGTGGGTTAACCACAGTTTTAACTATTTGCTTCATCTCTACCAGATAAATCCCTTCAGCAGTAAGACAATCCACTGGCATGGCAGCTGGTTTTGTCATATCATTATGGAAATCTTGGTAGATGATAATACCCAGGCTACAGCTTCCCTGCCACATTAGAATGCCTTAACTGGAAGCAGGTGTCTTGTCCCTCTGGCCCTTACAATCTTTTCTGCACTTTCTCCCCACAAAGGTCCCACTCTTTAGGTGTAGAGGCTACAATATGAATGTGTCACTTAGGGTACCTCGAAGTCACTTATTCTTGGAACAGTTGTGGAAATTTTAATTGTCTGAATTCATTGCAAAAGTAAGCTTCTTTGATGAGTGCCGAGATCTACACATCCCTGTGAATATAAGCATATGCTTTTAGAATATAGTAAGAAATTATATTGGTCTAGAAAAGTGAAAGCAGTATGTACTTTTCTAGAGTCTATGTCCTCTCCATCCATACTTCCTTACTAGGTTTAAATATCATGCATGAATTCCCTCCCATTGAATAGGTCATAGTCCAATTAGAGAGCTGTTGAATATACCCAAGATAAATGTACTACTATTATAACCATAGAGATGGTTTGCTTGGCTGGTCATTTTTAGTGTTCATAGACTTTTCAGCTGGGTAAGATTGTTGATTGGATTCCCCCCTTGCCAGTTTGCATAGTATGTTCAGATACTGTGAGAACTAGCCTTCAGGGAGGAGGCTTCCATGTCCGTTCCAGCTTGATTATTCCAACTCCAACATTCAAAGTATGTGTGTCTTCAGTAATAGGGTCTGTGAAACTGATATCAACATAAATGATAAAAAATACATATGTAGGGGCTGAGAGATGGCCTAGCGGTTAAGAGTGTCGACCGCTCTTACAGAGGACCCAGGTTCGATCCCCAGCACCACATCATAAAGTATGGCTATCCTCTGTTAGAAAGTCCAAGAAAATGATCCACAAAAATTCACTGAACTGACAGCTACCATAAAAAAAGAAAATTCTATCAGAGGGTAGAGAGGAGAGATTCATGAAATCTGGTTAAGATCAACAAACTCCAGAAAGTTAAGCACCAGGCTTTCTCTACCCATTGTATAAATGCATGCATCTTGACACACCCCATGCCTTTCTTTGTTTTCCATTACAGAGGACCCGGGTTCGATCCCCAGCACCCACATGGCAGCCGAGAACCGTCTGAAACTCCAATTCCAGGAGAACTCCAGTTCCAGGGGAGTCCGACACCCTCTTCTGACCTCCTCGGCATTGCACAACACGGGTGCACAGACCTGCATGCAGACAGCACATTAATACACATACAGAAATTTAAAAAAATACATATGTAAATACCAAAATGTGTGGAAAATTCTAATGATGAAATTCAAAATGTAATTCAGTTCCGGGATTAAATTGGGGGCTCTTTACGAAATACAGCTGAAAGTGCCAAAGCAAACATGGACTTTGACCATTATTCCTACACCCTGTTACCTATTCACCTATCAATTATTTGCCGCTTTAAAGTGACACGTTCTGCATATTCAGAAAGACAAATTACAGTTAGTGTCTTTGTTGTCACCTTGAAATACAGTTCATTTATGTGAAGTATGTTGACTAGTAATTTAAAAGTTACAAGTAAAAATTACTCTTAAATTTTGCTGGAGAAGCCTCAATTTGCTTTTTTCTTCTTTTCTATCTGAAGAAAATATCTGGCATTATTAGATAATTATAGCTAATGTAAATTTTATGCTTAAGTGGTTTTAACTGAGGGCTAAAATATACCAGAAAATAAATACAGATAAGGATGTGCTAATTAATTCTTTACTTTCGATAAAGTATTTATCATGTGTATATTTAAGTTTTAAAGCATGGCATAGGATATCTGAACACATAGTGTAGTATTGCTGGGAAGCAAAGTCACTCTGTGTGTGTCTATGGTTGTGTTTGTCTGTGTCTGTGTGTCTCTGTGTCTGTTTGTGTGTTTGTGTGTGTGAGTTTGTGTGTGTGCCTATGTGTGTTTATGCCTGTGTGCATGTGTCCTCTCCTGTGTGCATTTTGTGTGTGTTTTGTGTGTGTGCCTATGTGTGTTTATGCCTGTGTGCATATGTCCTCTCCTGTGTGCATTGTCTGTGTGTGTGTGTGTGCGTGTGTGACTGTATGTCTGTGTCTGTGTTTGTGCAAGCTTAAGTGGTGGTGTGTTTGTAAGAGTACCTAAAATCTAGTTTTTCATGTGAAGATATTCAGAATAAAATACTGCCTCTTATTTACTGTTTGTACTGTGATGAAATAGAGACACTGTTAACTATATAAATCAGAATGTACATTAGGTGATTTTTTTTAATTTATTTTTTTTTGTATTTTTTTGTTTATTTTTAAGGGATTCTACAATATAATGACACAGTTGTTTGCTTATGTTTAAGGGATTCTACAATATAATGACACAGTTGTTTGCAGATAACCAGACAGCATTTAAAAAAAACAAACAAACACACAAAACACCTTCCTGACCCTCCCCTCTTCGCGCAACTATCCGTCACCAATATATCAACCAGTCTGGGGCTGGGGCTTCTTGCCTACCTCCTGGATCCATCTTGCTTTTTTGTCGGCTTGGATCCCCACATGTCTTCTGGAGCTGTTACAAGCCACTGTGGAAGGAACATTACCCCATGCAAGAAAGTGTCACTTCTGTGTGTTTCTTATATTGTTTTATGACTCATTTTCTACTTCAGGACCTAGTGGTTTTATAAATGCTTACTATAATTTGTATTGAAAAAGGAATCAAAACTAAAATGGAGGACTGAAGAGATGGCTCAGGCAGTTAAGGAGTACTGGCTGTCTTGAGGCCTGGGTTGGACCCGCACCCACTTGGTGGCTAACAACCCATCAGTAACTCAAGTTCCAGGGGATCCCCAATCGCCCTTTTCTGACATCTTGGCACTGTTATGAACCAGGTGCACTTACATAACATGAAGCAATACACTCATACACATAAAATAAACAATTAAAAATAAAATATTAAAAGAAACTAAAATGGAGAATGCTATCTTGAGAACAAGCACCACAGTTGTCTAAGAGAACATCTGTTTGCAATTCCTTGGCTTGTTAAGATGCCTGCCATTAATGCCCCCCCCTTGCCTGTTAAGGTGCCTTGCTCATTAATATCTGCCTCAAAAACAAGTCTTTGGAAGGAAATTTCCCTCGGTTGTCTTAGGGCATATAAGCACCTGTGCTGGTAGTTATGTGGGTGGAAACTTGAACCCACCAATTTTTTTTGTTTTTTTGAGACAGGGTCTCGCTCTAGCCCCAGCTGACTTGGGTCTCTTAGACTCTGTAGACTCAGGCTGGCCTTACCCAAGAGATCCAGCCTGCTCTGTCTCCCCAAGTGCTAGGATTAAAGGCATACACCACCACGCCCTGCCAAAACCCACCACGTTTAACAGTTAAAGAATGCTGCAGGAGACATAGAAAACCTGTGAAGAACTAAACTCTGGGAGCCACTTGTTTTTGGAGGAAACTCCACTGACAGTTTCCTTGTGTTCAGCCACCACCTCGGGCTCTTACAATCCCTCTCTACCTCTTCCTCAATGATCCCTGGGCTCTTGGGAGGGGAGCATCCATATGGGTGTTCCACTTAGGGCTGAGCATTTGACAGTTCTCTGGGCCAGTTGTGGGTCGCTGTGTTAATCTCCATCTGTGGCAAGATGAGAAATAAGAGACACATTGGAGGGTCTGGCAGAACTCACGGGTATGGCTGGCACAAAGCCCCATACAAATTAAGTCGGCATGATGGGGCACACCTGTTATCCTAGCACATGGAAAATGGATGGGAGGAGAACAAGGAAGAGTTCAAGGCCATCATTTCTCATATATATTGAGAATATATATATATATATGATATATATATATATATATCTATAATATATATATCTCTCTTCGACAGCATCTCCTGTAGTCCCAGCTGGCCTGAAACTCACTATATAGACCAGGCTGGCCTTGAACTCACAGAGCTCCATCTGCCTCTGGCTCCAGAGTGCTAGGATTAAAGTCATGCGCCATACACCTTTAAGTATTTATTCACATTTGCAGACACACTTTGGGTAGTGACACACCGTCTCCTGGCCTGAGTTTCCATGTAGTAAGAGCAGGCTTGGCGGGACCCCTGGGCAGCCCTGCCTCCACTGCCAGTCTAGCTGTTCCTGTGCCAGGACAGCTGCAGATCATAAAATCCTAGCCTGCCGTTCAGACTTTCTTGTAAGAGACTTCAAATTTGTTGATGTTCGCTCTTAGGTTTTTAAACTCACAATCCTGATGCCTCATTTAGGTTCATCATCTCAAATATTTATGCAAAATGTATTTTTAATTTCAACCTTAATGTACTGTCATTATTTTGTAATTTACCATTCTCACCATCTCAGAAAAAGCAGAGAAGTTACTAATGGGGAATAGCTTCAGGTCCCATAAGCAATTAGGTTAACCTATCTTGATGATAACTTTGATTCATTTTTTTTTTCATCATCAAAGTTTTAAGATCCTGGCTAAGTGACTTTGAGCAAGAGGGAGCCACTGGTCATAAAGGAATACTGGTGGTGGCTGACAGTAGCCCTTAAAAAGCATAACTTAGTAAATCGCCCAACAGATACCAAATTACAAATCAACTTCCAGAGTACTCTTCAGGAATTCTACAGATTTTCGTCTGAAAAGAGAAGTACTCTCTTAACCTAGGCAAACAGCAATACCTCATACCCACTAAGTGTCTCAATCTACATAGGAATCTGGCCAGTCCCCAAGGGGACCCTATAAACCCAGCACTGTGGTTGTTCACCACAAAGCAGGGACAGCTCCAGAGGGGTAAGGGGAGGGGACAGCCACTCCAACCCAGCCCAAGTGTGCCTTCCTTTCTGCTCCTTTTCCTCAGAGAGCAGAGTTGGTCCACATGTGTTCACACCCATCACATTTCCACACAGCAGACTTCCTCCTCTATAGGAAGGCAAAGCCCACTCTGTTTTTTTTGTTTTGTTTTTTTTTTCCTAAGGGATTCTACAATGTAAGAGCACAGTTGTTTTCAGATCACATTAACATTGCTCAGTTTGCCATACAATTAAGTAATTGGTGCTAGATCCACAGATGAGGGATACCATTCGTTGTTTGTTTTTCTGGGACTGTGTTACTTTTTACTCAGCATGATATCTTCTAGCTCCAGCCATTTATCTGCAAAGCTCATGATGTCATCTTTCTTTACCTCTGCATAGAACTCCATTGTGTAGATGTACCACATTTTCTCTATGCACTGTCCCGTCCCGTGAGACTCAGTTACTAGTGGGAGACTCGAGGGGAGACCCCAGACCCGAAATATAATGGGCACGAGAGAAAAGAGCGAAACCAAGCAAAGGTTGTCAAGGTCTGGTTTATTGGAATAAAGACAGTTGTATATATCTTGCAGAAGGCATGAAGTGGGGAGGGGGAGTGCTGTGGAGATAATTAGAGCAAGGGTGATCTGGCAGGGCTTGCAAAACCTTTTTTCGCAAGATAAGTTTGGAACGTCCTGGGGACTGGGGCATCCTGTAAGGCAAGGGAACAGTAAACGCTGATATTTCTCAAGGCATTCTGTTCCTTTTTATCAGGAAAGAGGCAGGGAGGGTAGAAATGTCAGCCAGGGGTGAGCCTCGGCTTCTGACAGGTCCCCCTTTTTTCTTTTACAAAAGGAGAGTCTGTCTTAGGCTATGCGATGTGACTCCATGATCTGGTCTCTACTGGTAGAGCCCCGTGTCTTAGGCTACTCGAGTTGTGATCCGCAACCCCTGTATTTCGGGAGGAGGTAGAGGCCAGACAAAAGGGCGTGCCTCACAGAGTGTCTGGGTAGGCTATGGGGAGCCACTCTTGCAGTCTAGCTGCATCCCGAGGGCCTAGGGTAAGGAGCATTCCAGACCTATCTCCTGGTTGTGGCTCGAGCTAATCCCGTCATAGGGTTACTCTACAGCAAGTGAGTGTCTGTCCCGATTCATGGCATCGCAATACTCCCGTCATCAATGTCTCCAATTGTATTTTTTAATATTTTTAAAATTTAAACCAGCACTGGGAGCTGGATCGTCAGCACTGGGATCTAGGCTGGTACTCGTAAATTTCTGAGATAAGCAAGGACAGTTTTGGCTCCCAGCATCTCCTCCCTTCTTTTATACAAAAAGAGGGGGAGCCCCACTTGTAAAGGTGGGTTTTTCAAGTATCTATATTCATATTTTGAACAACCCAAGGTTCCCATAGTCCAATTGGAGAAGCTTGTATGCACAAGCATGTTGATCAATCAAGAGTCCAGTCCATATAGTTGTAGTCTCACAATTCACCCCAGTCTCTCCGCAGCCCTTACATTCTACCACGCCTCCTCTTCCACAAGTTGTTCCCTAGGCTTTGGGAGAGGGGCACAGGTGGGTGAGAAGAAAAGAACAGAAAACCAGTTTACTTTCTTTGGAGTTGTCATTTGGACTCTAGTCTGTTCAGGTTGTTTCCCTTCATGGGTTGACAGCTTTTCCAGTGATACCATTTTTAGTCATACAAACAAAGCACAAGCTATTGGATGTACAGGCATTTACGCAGTACTAATTATTATGGCAAGCTAAGCTGTGAGCATAGACACAGATGCTTGGGTGGTATGCTAATCCGCAAACTTTGGTTTCTCTATAAAGGGTGACAAGTTCTTATTGTGGCTTATAACATCTCCTAACCACTAGAGGACATAAGCTTGTGTCACGTCCCATCCCACGAGACTCAGTTACTAGTGGGAGACTCGAGGGGATACCCCAGACCTGAAATATAATGGGCACGAGAGAAAAGAGCGAGACCAAGCAAAGGTTGTCAAGGTCTCGTTTATTGGAATAAAGACAGTTGTATATATCTTGCAGAAGGCATAAAGTGGGGAGGGGGAGTGCTGTGGAGATAATTAGAGCAAGGGTGATCTGGCAGGGCTTGCAAAACTTTTTTTCACAAGATAAGTTTGGAATGTCCTGGGGACTGGGGCATCCTGTTAGGCAAGGGAGCAGTAAGCGCTGATATTTCTCAAGGCGCTCTGTTCCTTTTTATCAGGAAAGAGGCAGGGAAGGTAGAAATGTCAGCCAGGGGTGAGCCTCGGCTTCTGACAGGTCCCCCTTTTTTCTTTTACAAAAGGAGAGTCTGTCTTAGGCTATGCGATGTGACTCCATGATCTGGTCTCTACTGGTAGAGCCCCGTGTCTTAGGCTACTCGAGTTGTGATCCACAACCCCTGTATTTTGGGAGGAGGTAGAGGTCAGACAAAAGGGCGTGCCTCACAGAGTGTCTGAGTAGGCTATGGGGAGCCACTCTTGTAGTCTAGCTGCATTCCGAGGGCCTAGGGTTAGGAGCATTCCAGACCTAGCTCCTGGTTGCGGCTGGAGCTAATCCCGTAGTAGGGTTACTCTACAGCAAGTGAGTGTCTGTCCCAATTCATGGCATTGCAATACTCCCGTCATCAACATCTCCAGTTGTATTTTTTAATATTTTTAAAATTTAAACCGTCACTGGGAGCTGTTTCGTCAGCACTGGGATCTAGTCTGGTACTTATAAATTTCTGAGATAAGCAAGGACAGTTTTGGCTCCCAGCATCTCCTCCCTTCTTTTATACAAAAAGAGGAGGAGCCCCACTTGTAAAGGTGGGTTTTTCAAGTATCTATATTCATATTTTGAACAACCCAAGGTTCCCATAGTCCAATTGGAGAAGCTTGTATGCACAAGCATGTTGATCAATCAAGAGTCCAGTCTATATAGTTGTAGTCTTACAATTCACCCCAGTCTCTCTGCAGCCCTTATATTTTACCATGCCTCCTCTTCCGCAAGTTGTTCCCTAGGCTTTGGGAGAGGGGCACAGGTGGGTCAGAAGCAAAGCAGTGTTTTCTCTGGAGATGTTATTTTTTACTCCAGTCAGGTTGTTTCCCTTCATGGGTTGACAGCTTATCCAGGGTACCTTTTTAATCCTACTAACAAAGCATAAGAAATTAGATGTACAGGCATTTAAACAATATTATTATGGCAAGCTAAGCTGTGAGCATAGACACAGATGTTTGGATGGTATGTTAATCCACAAGCTGTGGT
>VZQC01007611.1:6396908-6529614 GCA_009823505.1 Rhizomys pruinosus
TTTGTTTTTCTGGGGCTGTGTTACTTCACTCAGCATGATATCTTCTAGCTCCAGCCATTTACCTGCAAAGCTCATGATGTCATCTTTCTTTACCATTGCTTAAAACTCCATTGTGTAGATGTACCACATTTTCTCTATCCATTCATCAGTTGAGGGTCACTTGGGTTGGTTTCAGCTCCTTGCTATTGTGAAGAGAGCTGCAATAAACATGGATGTACATTTCTGTGGTAAGATGACTCTTGTGGGTACATACCCAGTAGTGGTATGGCTAGGTCAGGTGACAAGTTCATTCCAAGTCTTCCAAGGGATCTCCACACTGCTTTCCATAGTGGCTGTAAGAGTTTACATTCTCACCATCAGTGGATGAGAGTTCCCCTTTCCCCACAACCTCTCCAGCACTTGTTATCATTTATTTTCTTGATTCTAGCCAGTCTTATTGGAGTAAGATGATATCTTAAAGTGGTTTTAATTTGCATCGCCTTAATTATTAGCGATGTTGAACACTTCTTTTTTAAGTAATATTTTTTATTGATGTTTTATGTATTTCATACATCATTTTTCATTTCTGTCCAGGCATATTCCCCTATCTTTTCCTCCCACCCCATTGAACACTTCTTAAGATGTTTCTTAGCCATCTCTAATTCCTCACTTGTGAAGTCTCTGTTCAGCTCTTTGCTCCATCTATTGAGTGGGTCATTTGGTTTCTTCTTTGTTTTTTGAGTAGTTTATATATTCTGGAAATCAATGCTTTGTCAGATGTAGTATGAAAACCCAGTATCTGTGGGCTTTCTCTTCAATTCCTTGATTGTTTCGTTTGCTGTACAGAAACTTTTGAAGAGGTCCCATTTGTCAATTGTTGACTTTAATTCTTGGGCAGCTGCTATCTGATTTAGGAAGTCTTTTTCCTACGCCTATGTCTTGTAGTCTGCTGCCAACTTTTTCTTCTATCACCTTCAGAGTTTGGGGTTTCACGTTGAGGTCTTTGATCCATCTGGAGTTGACTTTTGTACAGGGTGAGAGGCAGGGGTTTAATTTCATTCTTCTACAAGTGGTGATCCAGTTTTGCCAACACCACTTGCTGAAGATGCTGTCTTTCCTCCATTGTGTCTTCTTGGCCCCCTTTTCAGATATGAGGTGGTTGAAATTGTATGTGCTCAAGTTTGGATCTTCAGTTTTGTTCCATTGGTCAACAGGTCTGTTTTTGTGCCAGTACCAAGCTGTTTTTATGACTATAGCCCTCTAGTATAGTTTGAAGTCTGGTATAGAGATTCCCCCCTGTGTTGCTCTTTTCGCTCAGGGGACAAAGCTACTTTACTGACATGAGTTGTCATATGAATTGGTCACTGTCTCCCTGCTGTGGCAAAATGACCTGAGAAAAGCAGTTTAAGAAAGGAAGGGTTTACTTTGGGTCCACGGTGAGAAAGTGCTGGCAGAGGGAGGTGAGCGGCTGGTCACACCACGCCTAGTCCAGAGGGAGGTGAGCGGCTGGCCACACCACGCCTAGGCCAGAGGGGGGTGAGCAGCTGGCCACACCACGCCTAGGCCAGAGGGGGGTGAGTGGCTGGCCGCACCACACCTAGGCCACAAGCACAGACAGGAGTGCCGTCACTCAGACCCTTCTCTCCTTACTTGGTCTGGCAGTCATGGTGGGTCTTTCTAGCTCAGCCAACCTAATCTAGAAATGCCTCACAGATACATGCAGAGCTTTATCTGCAAGATAGCTCTGGAACTGGTCAACGTGACAGTCATGCCATGTTAATTAAGTTTATTCTTTTAATTTGTTCTTTCTGTCATTAAACCTAACCATTCTTTTAACTATCAATCATATGCCAGGCACTTTCCTAGATGTAGATGATACAAAGTAAATTAATTCAGTGATTCTGGAAGTCACTTATTCCAGAGATTCTGGATACATAGTTGTGGTATGGATAAATATTGTAGGTTCTGAAAATATAATATAGTCTCTGCTGGGGAGAATTTGTGCTTCTATAGCAGCTGTTTCTACATCAGTCTGTTATCTACCTGCAGTGAACAAGGCATACAAAAGTGTCACTTTAAACTATGTGGCCCAAGCCCCTTTATCCGTTATTCCTTCCACTGAGCATGTGTGTGTGTGTGTGTGTGTGTGCGCGCATGCGTGCGTGTGTGTGTGTGTGTGTGTGTGTGTGTGTGTGTGTCTGTGTGTCTGTGTCTGTGTGTGTGTGAGGAAGCCAGGAGCCAGGGAAGACAGGCAGCCTCGGGTCCTTCCCTTGGAGCTGAGTCTAAACAGCCACCATGCCTACTGTGTTCAGACTTGCAAGATGCTTTCTATTTTTCCTCACTTAGATTTCAGTATTCAAGATTATTGGAGCAGGCTCATGTCTAAAAGCACTTGAGTAGCAAGCATGAGGATCTGAGTTCTAATCCCCAGCACTCACATAAAAAGCCAGGCCCGTGCACATACGCCCCAAACCCCAGCACCGGAGGGGGCAGGGAAAGGCAGATCCTGGAAACTCCCTGCTGGTGCCAGCCAGGCAGAAAAGGCAGTCTTCTGTTTAGTGAGAGAGTGAGGTGGAGAGCAGCCGAGGAATACCCATGAGGCCTGCCACATGTGCGCACATGAACACGCACACACAGACATAGGCACATACACAGACACAGACACCACACACACACACACACACACACACACACAGTTCAGTATTCAAAATATGATCTTGAGGGCAGGAGAAATGGCTCAGTGGTTAAGAAAGCATTCTGCTCTTCCAGAGGACCCAAGCTTTGTTCACAGCAACCATGTCACATGGCCCATAAGGGCCTGTAACTCTCGCTCCAGGAGATCCAAAGCACGCCTCTGGCCTCTGCATGCCCTGAATTCATGTGCACATACCCACATGCATACACACACACACACACACACACACACACATAAACACACATGTGTACATGTAACTTAAAAAATAAAACTAAAAAAACTCTTTAAAGAAATAATAGTTACTTGGGCTAGAGAGATGGTTCAGTGGTTAAGAGAGCCAACTGCTCTTGCAGAGAACCAGGGTTCGATTCCCAGCACCCACATAGGGGCTAAGAACCATCTTTAACTCCAGTTCTATAGAAATCCAACACCCTCTTCTGACCTCTGCGGCATTGCGCGACATGGGTGCCCCAACCTACATGCAGACAGTACACTCATACACATAAAAAATAAATAATTTTAAAAGTTTTAAAAAAATGAGTTACTCTAATATCCCTAATTTCATTTGGAACATTTCAAACTGTCATTACCTATCAAGAAGCAATTTTAGAGAACTTATTTTAAGGGAAAGTGAAGAGTTAGTAAAAATGTTATCAGGTTACTAATATGAGACTTCACAAGATATTATTTTTTAAAATACCTTATTATTTTTATATCTATGGGAGGTTTGCCTGCATATATGTAAGTGTGCCACATGTGTGCATCGCCTTACAGAGAATAGACGAGGGTGTTGGATTCCTTGGAGCTGGAGTTACAGATATGATTGTTGGCCACCCTGTCTGTGGGTGCTAGGAATCGAAACTGGGTCCTCTGGAAGATCAGCAAGTGTTCTTAACTGCTGAGCCAGCTCTTCAGTCCCAGGGGACAAATTTTAAAGAAGGTTTAGAGGAATCATCCCCAGATCCTCCTGTCTGTAAAGGCTTATACTGTCTGTCACCAACTGAAGTCAGCCATTGTCAAAACAGAGTTTACATCTGGGCATTAATGCTGCACTTGAAGATTTGAAAGCACATCATAGGTGGTCCACTCACCTACATGCACACTCTGAGGCATAAACAAAGCTCTCCCTTCAAAATAAACAAATTAATACAAACGTATTTTGAAAGTAGGAAAAAGTTTCACTGACCAGGGGGATGGAGGAGGAAGTCAGGAGCCAGGGAAGACAGGGAAGACAGGCAGCCTCCGGTGCTTCCCGTGGAGCTGAGTCTAAACAGCCACCACGCCCACTTTTCAGTACAGCTTAGATTCTCTAGTGGAGAACACAAAGGCCCAAGTGCACTTTGGGAACTGGTTGATTTTGAGCCACCATAGCCAAATAGAACCTCCAGGTCTGGTCTTGATTTGGAGCCCACTAACACCACTGCGGTCACCTGAGCAAGCACAGAGGGCCTCAGAAAGGACTGGCTTATTTAATAGTTACTCTCACAAGACTACAATGAAAACTAGGATCTTAATTTTTTTTTTCAAAGAAAATGTGAAGAGGTACAATATTTTACTGTAGTTACTATTTTTACACCATGAGCAAGAAATTTTGATATAAGGTTAAAGGACTTAAGATCAAACAGGACTTTATTTCATAAGATTAATAAATCTTAGAATGTACTGAATAAGAGGTTATATTATTTATGTATATATACACATATATGAAAAAATGTAAAAATTAAACAAGAAATACATCAGGACTTTTCCCCAAGTGCTTGAATATGCCTCTCAGATTAATCAATAAACTAAATAGAAGAAAAGCAATCTGAGTAATATTTGCACTTGATATCACTGGTTCATGGAACTTTCAGAAAACAGAATTCACACTTTTGCAAACACGTTATACATTCCCTCAGATAGTCACTATTCTAGGCATAAAACAAACCCTAGTAAAGTTCTAAGTGAGGTCGCAGTATGTTCTCAGAACCTGATGAATTAAGCCATCAATCAAAAACTGAAGTTTAGCAGAAAACACTCAACTATGGGAAATTTCAATAGTACCAAACCAGGCTGAAACCGCCACCAATTGGCCAGGCATGGTGGTGCACGCCTTTAATCCCAGCACTTGGGAGGCAGAGGCAGGCTGATCTCTGTGAGTTCAAGGCCAGCCTGGTCTACATAGTGATCTCCAGGCCAGCTGGGACTAAAGCGAGACCCTGTCTCAAAAAGACAAAAAAAAAAAAAAAAAAAAAAAAAAAACCACCACCAGTTGCTAAAAAGAAAGTCACAAGAAAAAAACACAACTAGCCATTATAGCCATTAGTCGTGTTAAACTGAAGAGAAATGAAACCCACAATATTCACACACCTGTGAGAGAGAGTGAGGGAAATCTTTAGTAGTGAATAAGACAAAAAGAAAAATTTCACTTGCCTCAAAGAGCAAAACTTCCACCTTAACATACTAGAAAAAAAGTTTAACTCAAAGCAAACAAGAGGAATGAAATAATTAAAAAAAGAAATCAAATTGAATTAAAAACAGAAAATAAACAAAAATGAAACCCAAAGCTGATTCTTTTAAATCTATTTTATTATTTTTATTTTATGCTTGCATGTGTGTAAGTGCACCTGTGTTGTGCAATTCTGACAAAGGTCAGAAGGGGACATTAGATTCCCCTGAAACTGGAGCTACAAATGGTTGTCAGGTGCTATGCAGGTGTTGGGAACCCAATCTGGGTCCTCTGCCAGTGCTCGTAACTGTTGAGCCATCTCTCTATCCTGAAAGCTGATTCTTTTAAAAGAACAATAAAGTGGAAAGCCTCTAGCCATTTTGAGACAGAATAAAGCAATGACATAAATTATGAATATTATAATGAAAAAGTGATGTGGTGTCAGCAGGACATTAGTAAGAGGAGACCCTCCCACACACACACACACGTTAGTAAGAGGAGACCCCCCACACACATATATTAGTAAGAGGAGACCCCCCCACACACACACACATTAGTAAGAGGAGACGCCCACACACACACATTAGTAAGAGGAGACCACACACACACACAAATTAGTAAGAGGAGACCTCACACACATATTAGTAAGAAGAGACCCCCACACACACATTAGTAAGAAGAGACCCCCCCACACACACACATTAGTAAGAGGAGACCCCACACACACACATTAGTAAGAGGAGACCCCCCCACACACACACATTAGTAAGAGACCCCCACACACACATTAGTAAGAGGAGATCCCCTTTACACACATTAGTAAGAGGAGACACACACACACACACAAATGCCAAACTCAGGCATAAAAATCTCATTTTCTGCCAGGAGTGGTGTTGCACGCCTTTAATCCCAGCACTCAGGAGGCAGAGGCAGGTGGATCTCTGTGAGTTCAAGGCAAGCCTGGTCTACAGAGGGCCAGCTGGGACTAAAGGGAGACCCTAACTCAAAAAACAATCTCATTTTCTTTTTTCCATTTTTGTGTGTGTGGTGGCTGTGTGCATGTAGACATGCTTGCATTTCGGAGGCCGGAAGCTGATGTTGAAAATCACCTTCCACAGCTTTTCTAACTTATTCTTTGTGGCCAGGCTGCTCAGTCAAGCTCAGAGCTTTTTAATGTGGCAGGTCTTGCCAGTCAGCTTGTTCTGGGGATCCTCTGTCCAGTGTCTGTCACCTGACAGAGTTCAGCACACCTGGGTTCTAGGAATCTGAACTCTAATCCTGACACTTGTGCTTAACCACTGAGCAATCTCCCAGCCCCATAAAATTCTTTTTTTTAATTTTTTTTATTTATTATTTTTTATGTGTATGAGTGTACTGTCTGCATGTAGGTGCACCCGTGTCATGTAATGCCACAGAGGCCAGAAGAGGGTGTCGGATTTCCCTGGAACTGGAGTTAAAGATGGTTCTTAGCTGCCATGTGGGTGCTAGGAATTGAACCCTGGTCCTCTGCAAGAGCAGTCGGTGCTCTTAACAGATAAGCCATCTCTCCAGCCCCCATAAACTTCTTTCAAAAGCCCAAACTACCAATGAAGAACAGGAACTCTGGATATTCCATATTTCTAAAGACAGATTCATAGTTAAAGGTATTAAAATAGACTAAGTTCTGGGCTGTAGGATTTTACTGGTGATTTCTAGAAATAATACCAAATGCATAAGCTTTCCTAAGATAAGAGAGCTCCCTTCTCAAGTCATGCTAAGTATTATTTTCTTTCTGTTCTTTGAGTCAGGGTCTTGCTATGTGGCCCAACTCATTTCAAACTCAGGATCATCCTTGATCTACTTCCTAATTACTGGGATTACAGAGGTACATCAACATACCTGGTTAGGCTTAGCCTGATACCAAGATATTAAAAGCAAAACAAGGCATCACAACAAACACAAAAACTAAACAAAACAAAACCCCTACAGAACAGACCTCATGAACAGAGAGCGAAAACCTTAACAAAGGTATCCAGAAATGGTGGCATTTCCTGAACAAGTAGAGAACAGCCCAGGGATGTAAGGTTGTTTCAGTGTTCAAAACCCAGTCAATTTAGTTAAGTATACCTATAAAGTGGGAAACCACGGGCGTCTGAATGTAAAGAGAAAAGCATGTGTAATTCAATATTCATTCTAACAAAATTTTCAACCAACTAGAAACTAAAGTTTCTCAACCTCATAAAAAGCACCTGGGAAAAGGCTGTAGCCAAGACCATACTTATGGTGAAAGAATGAAAGCTGATCCATTTAGAGTCAGGCAAAAAAGAAGTCAGATCAGTCCACTCCTAATTATCATTATATTGGAGGTCCTAGTCAAAACAATAAGTAACTGAATGTATTTTAAATGGTGTGGAGACTCTTTACCATATAAGACGGGTGGGCAACGAATAAACCCATAGAATTATAAAAACTGTAAAGAGTCTAAACTGGGGCCTCTGTGGGAAGAAGAGTCTACCAGCATGAAAAACTTCCCCAGGTTCTACACCTGAGTTTCTTGGTACCTTACCTGTGCAGGGTGGGCCCCGTGCCTCAGTTTCCCATAAGACATCCACTTCATCTGGTTGAACCATTCAGGTTTTTTTCCCTTAAGTATAACTGTTGTCCTAGGTGTCCAGCAGCATCTCCATAGTTTCGTTTGCCTTTCCTGAATGACCTAATGATGCTGAGTACCTGTTCTTGAAGTTCCTTCCCGGGGGGGGGGGGGGGGGGTGTAGACAGCACCTTGGTCCCTATGTCAAACCACGGTAGAATTGAACCAAAGTTCACTCTGGCAAACCAATGAGTTTATTACTCTTCCTTATAGAGCAGTAGGGGAGAGATTGTGGGCAGGAGTGTGGGAGACCTTCTAGTAGTCACAATGAAGGGTCTTCACAGAGCATGGACAGACAAACACACACACAAAAAAGGAGGGTATAAAAAGAACAAAAAAAAAAAAAAAAAAAAAAAAGAAACGGATGATAGACCTAAAGCAAAAAAAAAAGGAAAATAAATAATTTTTCGCGCATCTAAGAGAATAGTTTTTGAATGTATTTATTTATATATATTATTTATCAAATCTAGAACCCACTGTCCCTCACCCTATCCCCCCACCCCACCAGAGCATTCATGCATTCTGCCCAACATGCTTTTCATCTCTTTCTCAGTCTTCGCAATATCCTCCATGTGGATGGTTGACTTTTTTTGGCAGAAGTTCACTGTTTCATGCAGTTCTTTGATGCAGTCCTTTTCTGTTGTTTGTTGTTGTTGTTGTTTCCATATGCAATCACTCCCAAACTGCTTTGGACAAAAGCTCAAGGGGCTATGCAACAAGAAAATACTTACAACTATGTAATTGGCAAACTGGCCATCCACAGATGAGGGATAACCATCATCAATTTTTGTTTTGTCTGGGACTGTGTTTAGTTCACTCAGCAAGATGATGTCTTCTAGCTCGCCATTTTCCTGCAAAGCTCATGGAATATCATCTTCTTTACTGCTGCATTAGAACTCCATTGTGTAGATGTACCACATTTTCCTCTATCCACTCATCATTTAGGGGGCAATTGGATTGGGTTCCACGCCTTGCATTGTGAAGAAGATGAAATAAACAGTGGCTGCATGTATCTCTGTGGTGCGTGAGTCTTGAGGTTACATGCCAGGAGTGTTATGGCTGGGTACGGGTGGCAAGTGCTCCAAGTCCTTCCAAGGGTCTACACACTGCTTTCCAAGTGGCTGCACAAGTTGTACATTCCCACCAGCAGAGGGTGATGTTCCTCTTTCCCCACAACCTTCCCCAGCACTTGGTATCAGGTTTTTTCTTGATCCTAGCCAGTCTTTGGAGTAAGATGAATCTTAAAGTGGTTTTGATTTGCATTTCCTTACTGATTAGTGAGTTTAACACTTCTTAGGTGTTCTCAACCATCTCTAATTCCTCAATTGTGAAGTCCTCTGTTCAGCACTTTGCTCCATCTATTGCATGGCTCATTTGTTTTTCTTTCTATCTTGTTTCTGAGTAGTTTTATATATTCTGGAAACAGATTGATGTCAGATGTTTTCTGCAGTGAAGGTTTCCTCACACGGTGTGGGATTTTCTCTTCACTTCCTTGATTGTTCTTTTTTTATGTACAGAAGCTTTTGAGTTTATGAGGTCCACTTGTCAACTGTCCGACTTAATCTTGTGCATGCTGTGCTGATTTAGGAAGTCTTTTTCCTACGCCTACGCCATGTCTTGTGGCTGCTGCCAACTTTTTCTTCTAACCCCTTCAGAGTTGGGGTTTCACGTTGAGGTCTTGATCCATCTGGAGTTGACTTTTGTACAGGGCGAGAGTAGGGGTTAATTTCATTCTTCTACAAGTGGTGGATCCAGTTTTGCCAACACAACCATTTGCTGAAGATGCTGTCTTTTAACCATTGTGTCTTCTGGGCCGCCTTGTCAAATATGAGATGGGCTGAAATTGTATGTGCTCAGGTGTTGGATCGTCTTTTGTTCCATTGGTCAACAGGTCTGTTTTTGTGCCAGACACAGCTATTTTTATGACTGATAGCCCTGTAGTATGAGTTTGAAGTCGGGTATAGAGATCCCCCCTGTGTAGCTCTTTTCACCAGGGTTGTTTTGGCTATTCGGGGTCTTTTGTTTTTCCAAATAATTTAAAGGACTGTTTTTTTACACACCCTGTGAAGAAACTCTTGGAATTTGTGATTGGGATTTACATTAAATCCATACAAGAGTTCTGGTAGAATGGACATTTTTACAATGTTAATTTTACCAATCCATGGCATGGGAGTTTTTTTTCCATCTTCTGATGTCTCTCTCAAATTTCTTTCTTTAAAGGTTTAAAATTTTGTTGGAGATATCTTTGGTGTCTTTGGTTAAGTTTGTTCCTAGGTATTTTTTATTTTTTGGAGGCTATTTGTGAGTGGAAAGGTCTCTTTGAATTCTTTCTCCAGTTGCTTGTTCTTGGTGTAAAGAAAGGCCATTTGATTTTTTTTAGGTTAATTTTGTATCCTGCCACTTGCTGAAGCTGTTAATCATTCTAGTTTTCTGGTGGAGTTCTCAGCATCCCTCTTTAAATAACAATAATTATCATCAGCAAAGGGCAATTGACTTCTTTTTTTCCAATTAGAACTCTTTTAATTTCATTTTCTTGCCTTATTGCTCTAGCAAGTGTTTCAAGCACTATATTGAAGAGGAGTAGTGACAGTGGGGCAGCCTTGCGAGTTCCAACCTTTAAAAGGAATTTTTCTGTCATTCCCCATTTAGGATGATATGTGGCTGTGGATTTCCTGTATATGGCTTGATTACATTGAGGAATGATCCCTCCAATCCAATTCTTCTAGGACTTTTAAGCATGAAGGGATGCTGGATTTTTGCAAAGGCTTTTTCAGCAACAATTGAGATGAGGTGTGGTTTTTGTCTTTCAATTCCAATTTATGTGTGTTTGTTGATGTTATGATTTTCGTATGTTGGAACCATCCCTGCATCCTGGTAGGAATCACACTTGGTCATGATGGATGATCCTTGATGTGGTCTGTATGCAATTTGCCATATCCTGTTTAGAATTTTGGCATCATTAGGGAGAGGGGTATATATTCTCCTTTTTAGTTGTATCTTCTTTGCTGGTTTGTGTAATAGAGTGATGCTGACTCATAGAAGGAATTTGGGAGAATCCCCTGATTTGATCCTTCTAACAATTTCAGTAATAAGGTTAGTAGGTCTTTTTGAAATGCTTTATAGAATTCATGCGTGTGAACCGTCTGGGCCTGGGCTTGTTTTTAGTTGGAGTGTTTCTTTTTACATCTTCAATTCTTCATGTATTATGTGTCTGTTAAGCTGTCATCTCTTTCTTGGTTGAGCTTTTGGTGATTCCCAGGATATCAGATTCATCCATTTCTTCTAGGTTTCAAACTTGGTAGAGTATAGGGTTTTTTTTTTTTTTATTCTTGTTTTTTTTTTTCTTGTCTGTTGTGAAATTTCCCTTTTCATCACAGTTTGTATTGATTTGGAGGTTTCCTTCTTCTTTTTGGTTAACTGGGCTAGCAGGTCTGTCTTGTTAATTCTTTCAAAGAACCAACTTTTGGATTGATTGATTTTTTTTTTTGTATTGTTTTCCTTGTTTCATTCATGATTTCTGTCTGCTCTGATTTTGTTATTTTCTCCTGTCTGTTGCGTTTAGGGTCATCTGTTGTTGCCTCTCAAGTGCTTTTTAGCTGTAGTGTTAGAATCATTCACTTGTGCCTTTTCTCGTTTTTCTCATGTAGGCAACCAGGGCTATAAACTTCCCTCTTAAGACTGCTTTTAAAGTTCCATAGGTTTTGTTGTGTTTAGTTCCATTGTCATCCAGTTCCAGGAATGCTTTTATTTCTTTCTTTATCTCTTCCTTGACCATTCTTTATTCAATAGTGGTGTTGTTTGGTCTCATGTGTTTCTTGTAGGAAGTAGGGTTCATCCTGTGTTGAGTTGAGTTTTATTGGCACTGTGGTCTGATAGAATGCATGCAATTAATTTCAAATCTTTTTGTATTTGTGGAGGTTTCTTTGTGTGGCCCAATGTGTGGTCAATTTTGGAAGAATTTCTGTGGGGTGCTTAGTAAAGTGTGTATTCTCTGTATATTAGGTTGGAATATCGGTAGAGGTCTATGGGAGTCCATTTGGGTGATATCATATTGTTCAGGTCAATGTCTCTCTGTTTATTCTTTGTCCTGTTGACCTATCCAAAGGCTACAGTGGGGTAGTGAAGTCCCACTACTATGAGTGTACTGGGTTAGTGTGTGACTTTGGTATCTGGAGAATTGTCTTTATAAAAGTTTGTGCACCAGAGTTTGGGCTTATATTCATAATGTGAAATCTTCCTAGTGAATTGTTCCTTTGTAAAAATGTATGGCCTTCTTTGTCTCTTCTGATTTCTTTTACTTTGAATCTATTATTTGTCGATATTAAAATAGCAACACCTGCTTTCTTTTGGTACCATTTGCTTGAATATTTTTTTCCATCCTTTCACTTCAATGGGTGCCTGTCCTGAAATATGAAGATGTTTTTCTTGTAACAGCATATCAATGGATGCTGTTTCCTAATCCAATCTCCAAGTCTATTCTTTTGATTGGGGAATTTAGTCCATTTAAAGGCTATGACTGATAGGTTTGTGTGGCTTCCTTTGGCCTTATATCCATTTGGCGTTTGTGGTTTAGGTTTCTACTTCTGCAGTTATGCTTTTTATGATTTCGTTTACTAGGTACCTGGGGATGGTTGCTCCTTTCTTCTGTCCTTTGAATTGCTTCAAGTATTCCTCTGAAGGCGTTTTCTGGACGTATTATTCTTAGTCGTTTATGTCATGGAAGGTTTTTTCTTTCTCCTTCAACTATAATCGACATTTTTGCTTGGTATAGTAACCTTGGTTGGCATCTATTGTCCTTCAACACTGGGAATGCTTGCTCCAAGTCTTCTTGCTTTCAAGTTTGCAATTTGAGAAGTCAGTTGTAATTCTGATAGGTTGTCCCCTTATAGGTCACTTGTGTTTTCTCTTGTGGCTTTAAGGATTTTTTTTTTTTTTTTTTGTTTAATTTTTATGATGTTCATGGAGGAATGTCTTTTTCTGATCCTTGTCTATTTGGAGTTCTATGTGCGCTTGTATTTGTAATGGTTTGTCTTTTTTTGGTTTTAGGAGAAGTTTTTCAGCTATATTCGTGTTGAAGATCTGATAATATCATTTCTCTGGATTCTCGCCTTTCTCTATTCCTATGATGCGAAGGTTTGATCTTTTCATAGTGTCTCACAGTTCCTGGTTGTTCCACTTTTGTGTATTTTTAAATTTTTCATAATCTTTCCTTGAGGTTTTTAGTTGTTCTGTGTTATCTTCCAGGTCTGATATTCTTTGTTCTGCTTCCTCCATTCTGCTTCTGAGGCTTTTTCCATTCCTTTCCTCTTGATTGAATGAGTGTTTGATTTCCTTTTTCATTTCCTCTTCTGATTTCTTTAGTATTTCTACTTCCTTTTGGAGCTTCTCAATCTCATCCTGTAGCTCTTTCCTTCGCTGGTTGGTTTCCTTATCTTTTTCAGCATGGGATCTTTTCAGTGTCTCTACTTCCTTCCAGAGTTTGTCATTCTCTCTCTCCAGGTCCTTCTTGAGTTCTTCATTCTCTTTTCTTAGTTTTTTGATTTGCTCTTTATAATCTTATAGTTCTTTAAGTATGTTCACAATTGTGTTTCTGATATCTGTGTCCTGGGCCATCCCCAGGGGGATCCAGCTGTAGGAATCTTCCATAGGGTTGGTTGAGCTTGGTGCGAGACTATCCTGGACCTTTCTCGTGTTGTCTCTTCTTCGTGTTCCTGGCATATGGGCTTCTCCTTGCCTGTATTCCATTGTGAGTCCCAAGTGCCTCTTCACTGTGTTGAAGGCTTGCTTTGCTTGCCTCCTTCAGATGCCTTCATAATCCCAGTTGGCAGCGGGGGGGGGGGGTTGCTCTCTAGCCCGCACCCAGGTACCTGCCCTTCAGCTGGTCTCAGGAGATCTCAGATCTCAAGACTCACACAACCGTACCTTTTATACCAGCTGGGAGGATAACTCCGCCCCCACAGCCACAAAAGCCAATTAAGCCAAAGACAACTGTATTAACAGATTAACTAGATTAAGTCAAACAAGAATCAGCCTTGCTAAAGCACCCAGCTCCTACCTACCTACCTGTGCTTGCTTCAGCTGGTCTCGGGAGATCTCAGGATATAGTTTTTTTTTTAAGATTTATTTAGGAGTGTGCAGTGGTTAGATCAGGAACTTGCCAGGACCACCTGAAGCACAGGTAGGAGCTGGGCACTTCAGCCAGGCAGATTTTAGAATAGATATACTCCTGGGTTCGTTCATTGATTTGTTGGTTGGATAGCTAAATCTTTGTCTTGTCAGGCTGGTGGGATGGAGTTGCCCTGCTAGCTGGGATTAAAGGTGAGCATGTTGCCACTGTAAGACTTCAGTGCGCAGTGGTGAGATCAGGGACTTGCCAGGACCACCTGAAGCACAGAGTACCGGGGCGCAGGTAAGTGAGGCATAACTCCCCCTCCCCCACCTCCAACAGGAATTGCCAAGAGAGTGTCCAAGTGGATTTTTTGGAGAAGCTTCAGAACAGAAAGGTAAGAGTGAATTAGACTTCCCATATATATTTAAAAAATTGGGGCTGGAGAGATAGCCTAGTGGTTAAGGGCACCAACTGCTCTTGCAGAGGACCCGGGTTAGATCCCCAGCACCCACATCGTAGCTAAGAAACATCTGTAACTCCAATTCCTGGAGAACTCCAGTTCCAGGGGAATCCGAGACCCTCTTCTGACCTCCACGGCATTGCACGACATGGGTGCACAAACCTGCATGCAGACAATACATTCATACACATACAAAAATAAATAAAAAAATTTTTTTTTAAGTTATAAAAAAATTGAAAGCCTGAAACCTAGACAAGTCAGCTCTCCATAAACAAGGAGGAAAAAAACAAAGGCATCTGAAGGAGGCAAGCAAAGCAATCCTTCAACACAGTGAAATTTGTGATTTGCATCAGAATACAGCCAAAAAAAGAAAAAAAAAAAAAGGAAACCCACATGACAGGGACACAAGGAAGGGACAACATGGGAAAGGTGCAGGATAATTCCACACCAACTCTCTTCACAAACCATGTAGGAGATGCTACAGTGGGAATCCCCCTGAGGGTGACACAAGAAAAAGATCTCAGAGGAACAAATGAAGACCTATTCAGAGAAATTTAAAAATATAACGAGAATTAAGGAAAGAGAAGAAAAACTCAACTGGACCTAGAGGGAGACAATGACAGGACTTCAAAGAAAAAAATATATAAGAGGAGAGAATAACAAACTCCAGAAAGAATAGAAGATGGGGAGAAGGACGAGGGATTAAATGAAAATCTCCAGAAGGAAAGTTGGAAACACTGAAAAGAGGAAGCCAACCAATGAAGTAAGCGATCACCAAGAAAGAATCACCAAAGCCAACCAAGAAGAGATCGACAGCTTAAACAGACTTCATAATTATGAAGATATTGAAGATGAATAAACCTCCCAAACTTAAAAAAAAAAAAAAACAAAAAAAAAGCAAAAAAAAAAAAAAAAAAAAAAAAAACCCAGGCCCACATGGTTTCATGGCAGAAATTTATAAACCGTTTCAAAAGACTTACACCATTATTACGTGAAATTTGTTAAGAAGGATACAAATAGAGGAATTCTCCCAAATTCCTTCTGTGAAGCCAGCTCACCCTAATACCAAAACCGGACAAAGATACAACCAAAAGGAGAACTATAGACCCATTCATTAATGAACACAAGAGCAAAAATCTTTTAAACCAGGATACTCGTCAATACCACATACAGGCCCACATCAAGAAGAATCATCCATTACAGACCAAGTTGGATAATACCAGAGATGCCAGGGATGGTTCAACATATAAGAAAATCACTATAAATTCATCAAACATGTTAACATGGACTGAAAGACAAAAACCAGACTATCATCTCAATTGCACGCAGAAAAAGCCTTTGACAAAATCCAGCATCCCTTCATGCTTTAAAGTCCTAGAAGGAATTGGATTGGAGGGATCATGCCTCAATGTAATCAAAGCCATTTAAACAGGAAACCCACAGCCAATTATCATCCTAAATGGGGAAATGGCAGAAAATTCCCTTAAAGGTAGGAATTTGGCAAGGTTGCCCCCTGTCCCCACTCCTTTTCGCAATATAGTGCTTGTTGAAACACTTGCTAGGTCAATTAAGGGCAAAAAAGGAAAAAATTAAAGGAGTTCTAATTGGAAAAGAGGAAGTCAAGCTATCCTTTTTGCTGATGCTGATGTTGTTTACTTGTGATGCTAAAACTCCACCAGAAAACTGCCTAGAAATGATTCAAGAGCTTCATAAAGTGGCAGGACACAACATTAACCTAGGAAAAATCGTAGTAGCCTTTCTTTACACCAACAACAAGCACTGAAGAAGGAATACAAGGCAACCTTCCCACTCAACATAGCCTCAAAAACAATAAAATACCTAGGAACAAACCTAACCAAGACACCAAAGATCTCTACAACAAAAATTTTAAACCCCTGAAAAAGGAAATTGAAGAAGCTCATCGAAGCATGTAAAAACCTCCCTGCTCATGGATGGGAAACATTAATATAGTAACACTGACCATTCTACCCCAACTCTTCTACAGCTTTAATGCAATCCCCCAATTAATTAAATCCCCAAGAGTTTTCTTCACGACTTGGGGGAAAAGTCCTTAGTTTCATTTGGACAAAAAACAAAAGACCCCAAATAGCAACAGAACCCTGAGTGAAAAGAAGATGATGACAGGGGATATCTACTATAGTCAGACGTCAAAAATACTATATACAAGTGCTATAGTATAAAAATAGCTTGGTACTAGCACAAAAACCGACCTGTAGTGCCCAATGAACAAAACTGAAAGATCCAAACTTGAGCCACCTTACACATTTCACCACCTCATATTTGACGAGGGGGTCAAAAGACACAAGTGGAGAAAGACGTTATCTTCGCAAAGTTGTGTTGACAAAACTGGCAATCACCAGTTGGATAAAATGAAATTTAAACCCCTACCTCTCGCCCTGTAACAACAAGTTCAACTCCCAGAGGTGGATTCAAAGACCTCAACGTGAAACCCACAAACTCTAATGGTGGTAGAAGAAAAATTGGCAGCAGATTCACAAGACATAGTATAGGTAGGAAAAGACTTCCTAAATCAGACAGCAGCTGCACTAAGAAGAATTTAAGGTCGACAATTGAAAAATGGGACCTCATTAAACTCATAAAGCTTCTGTACATCAAAAAGAAACATACGGAAGTGAAGAGAAAAACCCCAGGGGGTGGGAGGAAACCTTCACTGCAGAAACCATCTGACAAGCATTGATTCCAGAATACATAAAACTCTCAAAACAAACAAAGGGAAGAAACAAATGAATCACTGAAAAGTATGAGCAAAGAGCTGACACGAGACTTCCAAAGTTAGATTTAGAGATGGCTTAGAAACATTCTTGTGTTGTTCGTTTAGAGACATGGGTCTCCTGTGCCCCACCTTTCCTGAACTCTTCTGGTGACCAGCTGGCATTGAACTACAAAGATCCACCTGCCTCTGCACTCCCAAGTACTAGGATTAAGGGCATGCCCCCGCTAAGAGAAACATCTTAAAATGTTCCAACATTGCTAAAATTAAGAACATGCAAATGGAAACCACTTTAAGATATCATCTCATTCTGTAAGACAAGATAAGATAAGATAGGATCAAGAAAACAATGGTACAAAAATGCTGGAGAGGTTGTGGGGAGAAAGGGGACACACTATCCATTGTGGTGGTGTATGTAAACTTGTACAGCACTATGGAAAGCAGTGTGGAAAGAGTAGAACCCTTGGAAGACTCAAAATGAGCTTGCCACCTGACCCAGTCATATAACTCCTGGGTATACACCCACAAGGGGACAACTCTTCCATACCGAAGATACTATAGCACGCATTTTATTGTCTCCTCCACAATAGCAAAGAACTGGAACCAACCCAAAAGTCCCCTCAAGATGAGGGATAAGAAAGAAAATGTGGTACATCTACACAATGGAGTTCTATAGCAGCAGCAGAAAAAAAAAAAAAAAAAAAAAGGAAACATATGAACTTTGAGGAAATGGATGGAACTTGGAAGATTTATGTTAAGTGAACGTACACCACAGTCCCCAGAAAAACAAACGATGACTGGTCCCTCATCTGTGGACTGCTAGTGCCACTACAACCAAGTTAAACCATTTCTGTTGGAATGAGCATATTGGAAAAAACAAACAAAAAAAGACTGCATCAAGAAACTGCTGAAAGGGTGAACGGTGGAGTGGGGGGGTGGAGGGGGACACGTGGTCTAGATTTAATGCTAACATAATGTACAAAAAATATTAAAAAAATAAATTAAAAATAAAATAATCATTATTAAAAAAGATTTTATCTAATTTTTTTTTGGTGAAATTTTTTTTTTATTAATTTTATTATTTCTTATTCTGTATGAATGTTACTGTCTGCATGCAAGTTTGTGCACCCGTGTCGTGCAACGCCGCGGAGGTCAGAAGAGGGTATCGGATTCCCCTGGAACTGGAGTTCTCCTGGAATTGGAGTTTCAGACGGTTCTTAGCCGCCATGTGGGTGCTGGGGATCGAACCGGCGTCCTCTGTAAGAGCGGTCGGCGCTCTTAACCGCTAGGCTATCTCTCCAGCCCAGATTTATCTAATTTTATGTGCACATATGTATGCTTGCTTGTCTGTATGTGTACTGTGTGTGTTCATGTACTCAGAGTCCAGAAGAGGGCATCAGGTCCCTGGTTGTTAGCTACCATGTGGTTGCTGGGAACTGAAAAGAGCAGCCAATGCTCTTAACTGCTGAGCCATTTCTCCAGCCCCTAGGTATATTTAGAGAACATTTACCTAGCATGTGCATAGGGGAGAGGAGAGGGAGAGAAATTGCAAGTGTGAGGCTTCCAGGAAGTAAGTGGCCAGCTAAGAATGAGGCGGATGCCTCATGAAGACCTCAGGTAAACTAACACTTAATAGGGTGTTCCCCCAGAACCCCACCCTGGACTCAGCACCGGGCTTTTACTACCCAGCACGAGAATCTTAACTCGGCATCCTTAATGCAGGGTCCATCATGGCAGTGTGGCTTCTGATCTGCCCCAAGACCCCACAATACACACACTCCAGTTCACTCTCGTGACCAATGCCCTTGTCCACCAGGTGGTCCCCTTCAGAGACACAGGAACCTTCACAGAAACAAAAACAATTCCAACAAATATGAGGCACACCTGACCTAGGCATCTCCTGGCTGGCTATGACACTCACATCCCCTGGAAGTATGTATGTGGAACGCTGTCCTGTACAATGTGGACTGCCGAACACTCTGTGCACAGGGGCCCTCTGCTGGTCTTCAACACTAGCTAAATAGTGAACTAGTGGTAAGTATGGCTAGAGAAATAAAATCAAGTGCAGATTTGTGCTATTACATATTCATGGTCACTCACTGTAGCTGGGCCTATGGCAAGGATCATGGAAAAGTCTCTATTACAAGCTTTATCATTATTTCTAGGGAAAAGGAAATGTGAATGGGGGCTAGACAGGATTGACTGTGTTCCAGTCCAGACTCAGAGGTGGTCAATAATGGGGGCTAGACAGGATTGACTGTGTTCTAGCCCAGACTCAGAGGTGATCAATAATGGGGGCTAGACAGGATTGACTGTGTTCCAGTCCAGACTCAGAGGTGGTCAATAATGGGGGCTAGACAGGATTGACTGTGTTCTAGTCCAGACTCAGAGGTGGCCAATGCTCTCAACCCAAGAAATCACCAAATTTCAATGCCACAGAATCTTTGGAAATTGGTATTTAAAACGAACCTATTAAGAGAGAAGGCTGCCCTGATTTCTGTTCTGAACACGATGGAAGAGGGTCTGTAATGCAGCCCTGCAGGGATTCTGTAGGGTCAGCCAATTCAGCATATCTGGACAGCTGGTGTGAGACGATACTGCCACTCACTCTGCACCCATCCACTGAAGCAGGTCTATGAGAGAATGAATACCATTTATGATATTGGGAGCCCTCGACGTATATCCCAATGCAGCATTACTCTGCCCTATTACGATTACCTGAACAAAAAGCCTGACTCTTAAGTTTAATTTTAAGAATGGTCCCAAATGCAGGGGACACTTGTTTCCCCAGATGTTTCTTGGGACTGTGCTATTGGGACTGTCTGAAACTCTGTCTCTAGAGTTGTGTCCTTGAATCTGGCCCCACCCAGGATTTTTTTTTTTTTATTCAAAATTGTTTCTTTGCCTTCAGTTGTGGAAGTACAAGCTTGGCTCCACCCTTATCTTAACATCATCCTGCCTTTTATTATTATTTTTTTAATTTTATGTGTACAAGTGCTACGCCTGCAGGTATATAGGTGCACCTGTCGCACAACGCCAGCAGGGTCAGAGGGCGGTGTTGTTCCCTGGAGTTATAGACGGTTGTTAGCTGCCACATGGGTACTGGGAATCGAACCCAGGTCCTCTACAAGAGCAGCTGCTCTCTTCACTAAGCCATCTCTCCAGCCCCACTTCCTGCCTTTTCATCTCTAGTTCTAGACTATCTCATTCACGCAAGGTCATGAGTCCTTCCCAATCTCCCCAGTGTGTAATGAAGATTGGTGCGCTCTCAGGGCTTTGATATGTTAATTCTCAAATGGACCCACAATCATTAATTCATTATCTTTTTGGGTGGAGTACCAAATTAAAGTCCCCAGGAAACAAGATCAATGCCTAGGTCAGAAGACAGAAGAACACATGGTCGGTAGGTTTTCCAAAGTTAATTAAAAGTCATTAGTCCGTATTCTGTCCATTTTACAAAAGTCATCCCTAGACCCCAGCACTGGTAACTGAGTTCTGGGAGGAGGAGTTGAATGGAGTATGCGACCCTGGTGTCGAGTTATAGTGGTACCAGTCTCGGTCACACCAAGGGCAAGGGAGAGAATTATCCTGAAATGAAAATGAAAACTTCAGGATGGTTTCCATGCAGAGCTTAGGCATGAAAAGGCCAGTGTCCAGATTGGCACTGTACTCACCATAAAATGCAGCTCAACACGATCAGCTGCAGTTATGAGCACCTCGCACAGCTGGACTCTGAACAAGATGGGCATCTCACACATCAACGCAGCTCTCCAGTATCGCCCAGGGGAGAAGCCATTACATTTCTCATGCCCTCCTTATGGGGACAGTGCTTAAAAACACTGCAGTCCTGCAGCCGGGCATGGTGGCGCATGCCTTTAATCCTGGCACTTGGGAGGCAGAGGCAGGCGATCTTTGTGAGTTCAAAGCCACCCTGGTCTACAGAGTGAGTTCCAGGACAGCTGGGGCTACAGGGAGACCCTGTTTGAAAAAAGACCAAAAAAAACAACAACAACAACAAAAAATAACCACTGCAATCCTTTACCCAAGTCACTCCCCAGGTGACAAGATAAAGACCAGAGCAGAAAGGAGTCATCTTGACCAGACCATGCCGGTAATTTGATGGATTAGAGCTTGGCTTTTATGAAAACCCTTTAAGGCAGTTTAGCTGGTGTTTACCCACTCAGCATTTCCATCCACAAGCTGTGGACGGGGACCCTCTTTTCCCCTAACCAGCAACTGTCTCACAGAGGTCTCAAGAATTGCTGCTCTTTTTTGGAATTTAGAATAGACAAAGAAGTCTCTATTTTGAGGTAAAATCTAGTGCTTTTGACATTTTCCCCTGCATACAATTTTCCTACAAGATCCAGGATCACAGCTCATTAGGTTCTTGGTTCCCAAGAGGCTGATGGCCCACTGGAATAGCAGAACCAAATCACTAACTCCACAGCAGCTGAACAGGTGGTAAAGCCACTCAGAGGGCTGAGGCATCGCACACGCTGTTTCCATTCTTTGGCATTTGTCTGGTACAAAAGTTGGAGGAGGGTCATGAGATTGCTTGGCATGGGATTCTAATATTTCCAAGTTCCTGCCGTCACAGCAGGAACTGAATAACTGCTCAAGAAAACTGGGAACCTTGTGAGCAGATGAATTGCTGCCTTGCCATCCGTGGTCTATAGAGAGCAGTGGGTACTATATATTGAATAGAGATGTTGCAAAATTCTAACAGTGACTTATGGAAGGCACACATAAAACAAGACACACAGGTGTACTGTGGGCCAAAGGAACATCAGGTGTCAGAACGCCAGCGTTTTAGGGACCACTTCCCTTTACAAAGCACCTCAAATCCTGATCTACTTGACAGCCATCATTTGTGTCAGTTTTGAATGAACAGGAAGTTGGACTATTGGGTCCGATCCTCTCTTTACAGTGTGTCACCAGCCATCGTCCCTGGAGTCACGTTCTCAGTGGAGTCTGCACTTCACTAGTCCTTCGCCACATCCCCTGGGCCAGGAGACGATTTGTCCTCAACAAAACTTGCTGAGGACAGGAAGGAGGACCCCAGGTTCAGCCAGGGAAACCCAGTTAAAAGGACTTTAGAGGGATCATAGAAACAACTCCAGATGTCTTCTAGCGCAGTGCATGGCTTTCAGAAAGTCTGGCAAAGGAGCCCACTGTAGTGACACATTGCTATAACCCGTTATTAAGCATGTGGAGGCAGGAGGATTTCAAGAATGAGGCCAACTTGAGCTACATAGAGACTCTGAAGAAAAGTCTGGCAAGTTCCATGGAACTTACAAGTAGATTTTACACACAAGTACATAATTCTTTAACAAAAATTTTCATTTTAACCAAATTTTAGTCTTATTTTTAGCATTTAATGATAAATGCTATTTTGAAAAAAGCTGAGTCTTCTCTTGCCCCACAATCGTCATTTACTGGCCTTTTCCTCTATTGTACAGAAAACAAAATATTTTCCCCATGAGCTCTCCAACCTACAAATTCCCTGACTCTTTTCAAAATGAGGTTCAGTAACACCAAGTGACTAAGGGATGTATGTGTGCTGATCTTGGCAGACTCTTCTGAAGCGACTCCAAGGCAGGGTGTGCATTGGAACTAAGGCTGATTTTGTTTTCTGCACCAGTTTGTAATACCAGTTCATGAAGGGGCGTACCATAGACGTTGTCGTGAAAAATCGGCAGTGTCAGGACCAGGGAGATGGCTCAGCACGAAAACACTTGCCGAACTAAGCCAAGCATGGTGACCCAAGTTTGATTCTGTAGTCCACATAAAAAGCCCTATGTGGTAGCACTCACCTGTTATCCTGGCACTCCCGAGGTGGGAGGCGGAGAGAGGAAGTTTGAGGCCCAGCTAGACTGGAGTATGCAGTGCAGGGGCAGAAACAGGGAGTGAGCCTAGGTCAGAAACCACAGGAGGCAAGGACTCACTCCTCAGTAATCCTTTGAACCTGAATGTGCACACACAGTAAACCAAGGCCACCGAAGTCTCGTAGAAAGGTGTCTGATAAGCATGGAAATGACAATCTCACATTTTAAGAAATATACACTGTCCTCTTTGCTGTCACACTGCCGCCGCCATGGGTTGCCTGCACCCTCTTGGAAGGAGCATCCTGACCTGGTTGAAGTTGACATCTGATGACATGAGGATCAGATTTAGAACCTGGTCAAGAAAGTCAAGAAAGGCCTGACGCCCTCACAAATTGGTGTGATCCTGAGGGGCTCGCAGCGTCACAACAGGTCATTTTGTGACTGGCATAAAATGAAGAATCCTTAAGTCCAAAGGACTCATTCCTGAGCTTCCTGAGGGTCTCTATCAGCTAATTAAGAAAGCAGTTGCTATTCCCAAGCATCTTGAGAGGAACAGGAGAAATTAAATTCCATCTGATTCCGACAGAGCGGAATTCACCAACTGCCCAGTCATTATAAGACTGAACTTGTCCTCCCACCCACCTGGACTCTGAGTCATCCACAGCCTCTGCTCGAGTGGCATGAATTTGTCTTGTGTACTGAAACAATAAAATTACTTTAAAAAGTATACACTGATGTTTTCTTAAATAGCAAAAACAGAAAAGGGGGATTTAACATGACCACATTGGAAAGGGACCAAGGGGTTCAATAACTCCCCCAAGTCTGTCTTCAGGGGTCCTGACATGACAGAAGGGACAATATATCCTCTGCTCATACCGACTGGACTGTCTCTCTTGCAATGTCAGTCTCTGCAGAGACTAAAATGTTTTGAAGGACACATAAAATTGTTGTCTGGATACCACCTAAGACTAGTTAAGGCTTGATATGTGTCCTTTACACCTTGTATTCAAATTTCTTCATATGTATGCACTGCATGATCAATAAAGCACATTCCAATGATGCCTCCCCCGACCCCACCCCCGTCACCCGACACAGACAAGACTGTCACAGCAAACATACTTACTTCATTTAACCAATAGGTCAAGGAGGCCTAGGAGTTTTACAAAGGATTTTATTTTGGGGGGGGGGGGTTCTTTTCAAGACAGGGTTTCCCTGTAGCCCCAGCTGTCCTGGAGCTCACTCTGTAGACCAGGCTGGCCTTGAACTCACAGAGATCCACCTGCCTCTCCCTCCCAAGTGTTAGGATTAAAGGCGTGCGCCACCACGCCCGGCTTACAAAGAATTTTAATGCATACTCTAGGTTGACTGCTTTTCTTTAAAAGTTAAAATTAACTTACCTATTGCTCTTGATATCAGACTTCTTTAGCACTGCAAGCACAAAGGCCATTTTTCTTGTGCATCTAATATTTTAACCAACCCAGCAGACAATGTCAGGACTCCTGCTACACAAGTACCTTTTTCTTTCTTGAAAGGGTGTTGGAGAGAGAGTCTCGTGTAGCCTGGGCTCACAGTGGCTACGTGACGGTGAACTCCCCACCTTCCTGTCTCCACCTCCCAAGTACTGGGACTACAGGTGTGCTCTTCACCTGGCTCACAGGTGCACTGCCACACTAAGCGTGTGATAACTTCACAGCAGCTCTGTGACTTTCTTGCCAAATCCGAGGCATCCTCCACATTCTTTCCTTGTGTGGCCAAGGAAGTCAGATGACTAACCTGGCAGCGCATAAGAACTAGGCTGATAAAGAACAGTTCCCGGCAGATTGCAGGCGTTTTGTTTTTAAATCTCCTAAACTGAGAGATTCTAGAAGCCCACAGCATCTCCAGCATGTCACGTGAGTGAGACCAGCACCATGGGTCTCCGAGGTTACCTGTGGTGCTGCCCGGCCCAAGCCTGTCCTGGGCAGCAGGGTGCATCTCCTAAGGCTGCCTGTTCTGATGCTATATTAATATTGTTTTTCAATAACCAAATTTTTTTTTCCCAGCGTCAATTTCGCCCCATTGGTCCTAGTTCTTAAAGAAGAGAATTTCCTTCCCAACTGACAGGACAAACCCAACAACCAAGAAACATTAGTAATTGTCATCTGTACTTTACTAAACACTTTGTGTTTAATATATTTTAAATTATAAAGAAATTACAAGGAACTCCTAAAAAATTTAATACAAAAATATTACAAGATAGGACACTTAAGCATCGGTGATGACAGTTAGGCATGCAGGAAGGTGCACAAGGTTAACAGTTCATTGTTGACAGAGCTTTAGTACAGCAGAGAAAAGCACCACAAAACACTGTCCAGAATGGCTTTTACTCCACTGTATTTTCAAATGAATATATAGGAAAAAAAAAAAAAAAACCCAGTAAACTGTGATCAGCTACATATTATACTAGGTGAGAAATCAAATCTGTGGTAAAGCAGAACTACAAAATTCAAAGTAATCCCTGACTGTTCAAGCTTAACCCTCGGGCTCCTCAGGCCTCTCATCCCTGGCAGCCCAATACTTTTTGGAAAAGTGTAAAACACAGGATGTCATTAGCAATCTATGCCATGCAATAAAAGTTAGCCCCTTGGAAATGGAAGCTTGTTAGTTTAGCAGCTGCAGTGGCTGATCTCTAGTCCAGCGTGACAAGGCTACCCCTGTCTTTGTTCCAAGGAAATGGAAAAGACATGTGGAAGACTGGAGAAGACAACTAGGAAATGAATGTGTCCAATGCTTCTTTGTGGAACCATAAAGGTGTGGGGCCCGATCGAACCTGAAGGGGGGGCTCGCAGCTTTCCTGCGGTGAGGGACTGAAGGGTAGAGAGGGTTCTGACTGGCTCGTGGGAAGGGAGCCCTGGAACACTTCAGCCACATGCTCCGTGTCCTGTGCTCAACTGTGTGCTGAGCTAACAAATGAAGCAGGCCTGTAAGAAGTCCTCTAAATACAATACCAAGTTTTCAAAATCACTCAGGAGTCATTATCCATTAGCTGATTAGATGCTCTGTTATTTAAGAAAAATAGAAAATAATCCCTTCATTTTAAAAAAGCTTATCTCCTGCAAGAAGTAATAAAATAGCAAAAACTTTAATTCATCTATGGGCTTCCTTTAAAGTATACATCGTGGAAACAGCATTTATGAAAACAGGTTCCCATGGTAGCTGTGTTCACTGGAGACAGCAGTACAGACTAGAACAGGCAGGTTCTATGTCAGGAAGACTTGGAGAAAAACCATTTATTCTACAGTGAACACTGGGGGGAATAAAAACAATTGAAATGTAAACAGGAAGTTGTAAACAGGAAACACCATCCCTCTCAATAGTCTATACAAACCACATAGATATCAAAATGTTTTATATATGTACACAGCCAACATAATATCAAAATATATTTTATTCTGGACCTCTTTCAGATCTGATTCAAATTACAGTTGTCAAAGCAATACAATGCAAAGGGGGAGGGGTAACTGCAACAACAACACAAAAAAAAAAAAATGTGCCTGAAAAGGCTCAAAGGGTCAGTGGGGACAAATCACTGTGATATGGAACCAAAGTACATCGTTCAGTGTCACTGACATGGTCCAGGAGAGCAGAGACGTCTTAATCAGTCTTCCTTACACAATCACCATGGAAACTGAACAGTTAAAAGTTCTCTAACATGTACAAAAAATCGTCATGGGCTGGTTTACACTTTTACAACAGCTTTAAAGTTACTGGATAACGAAAGAGAAGATGCAGACATTTTCATCCAGTGCTATAGGTAGGCTCACAGAATTAGACCCAAAGGATTTGCCAAAACCAAGACGAAAACATTATATAGAGCTACAATGTCAAAGTCGGGAGAGAAGAAAGTCACTTCAGTACTGAAGGACGGCAGTGCTACGCGGTGCGGTCTGCCTGGTGGTTGGTAAGGAGATGGAAAAGCACACCAGACCAGACACAACATGCACAATATTTCCTTGAACTTATCCTGAAATTCCAAAGAAAACATGTAACAGCTTGCCAGGAAAAAGGATGCCTAGGTGTTCACCCCTGCTCAGCCAAGCTGTGGAAAGGGCGGAAGTATGCTGCTGACACCTCAGAGCCGCCCACAGAAGACACGGGAGATTCTGAATCGGCGTCCCAAAGAACTGAGCACTTCCTCTCTTCTAGGTTTAACTTGGATCGTGTTTTTAAAAAACTGATAGTAAACTTTTACACCTCAGAGCTATACTGGAAGGAGTTCACACCTCCCTTCCCTCCCTTCCCTCCCTGCTGATCCAGAGAAAGGGAGGGGAACCCAAACCAAAAACCACCACAGGGTCTAGGCAGGCTTGTAGCTATTCTTCCAAGTGTTGGCTTTTGCTGGCATGCCACAATGTTGGTCCACGGAAGCAGGATTTCTGAGGAAACTGTGCCAGACTCACCAGGTGCGGGCGGTGTTCTTAGCACGCGAGAGTCCAGGTTCTGAGATGTGCAATGTGCTTACAAAATGAAAAAGGCCTTAAAAAGAATAAAGCAGCACTGCGTCCGAGAGGGGTTTCCCTGCATGTGTCTTGTCAGGCTTGTCGTGTTTGAATGCAGAAGTGTGGTCATCTGTGATTCCTTTAGAGAGCAAAAATGCCCAGGCCTCTGCAGGCCTCTAGTCCTCATGTACAGCTTACATTACTCCAACAGAATCATTCTACATAAACAGATAGCTCCTTAAAAATAGTACTCTCATTAAATCTGATTTGACAAAGAATTTTAAGGAAAAAAGGAGTGCTTTAAGTGAAAAGTACAAATCTTTGGCCTGTCTCTTGACATTTTTATATGTCAAAAAGCAAAAAACCTTCATGTAATTCAATCTGATTACTTTTTGCACCATAATTTGTTTTTTTACACCACAAAAGGAGGCACTTTCAGTATCTGTAAAAGGTGTTTAATTCTAAGACATACTTACCTAGAGAATAACTCATAAAAAGAGAATTTGCTACACTCTAAGACCTATCTGGAGATTATCAGTTACCACTCCTGAAATCATTCAAAACGGCATGGAGTGAATCTAAGCCCTGATCTCCCACACAGAGAGGAAGAGGCTCCTCCGTGCCCGTCAGGAGTGGCAGCTGCTCCTTCTTTAATCACTGGAATATTCATTCAAGTTTCCTTCTTTTTCCTATGATTACGTTTCTTACAGTAGCATATAAAACAACAATCTATGGTGACTACCACAGAAAGCCTACTGGGTTCAGAGGCTCTTCATTCAGGAATAAGTTCTTAGGAAAAAACAAGAGGGAAAGAAAGAGCCCCCGAGATAGAACATTGCATGCTGTGGAACTTGGGCTCGTCCTCACTGACTGCCGAGTGGAGACGGTGGTGTGGGGGCTGTGGAGCAGCATCGTGGCACGTCAGCAGGCGATGGTGACAGTGAACAGCAGCTAAGCCAACCCAGCCTACAGACACCTGTAGCCAGTCTGCCTGGAAAAGACTCGAGACTCCAGGAGAATAAAGCTCTGCATTTATATTCTTTACATGTCCTATCACGGCTGGTATACTGAAGTAAAACAGCTAAAGAATTGGGGGAAGAAACCCAAACGAGCAAACACACACAAACAAACACCTCAACAGAAAACACGACAGTATCATGAAACACAGCTGTCCATTTGGCAGCTATATTGCAGAAATTTGTGACTGTCTTTTAATCAGCTGGGAAGAACGTCAATGACTGTATGCAAACGAATAAAATGTCCGTATCAAAATACAAAGTACTATCAACAATCACCTCTGACTTTCAGGTTTAAATTCAGTGCAATTGACAAATGCATTACTAAAGGAAACTGCAGCTCAGGTACTCAGAACGGCTGTGTCTATTCCTGGGAGCACATTTAAAAATTATTGCACAGATTATTTTTTATTTTTATTAAAATTTTTAATCAACAGAGGTCAACGGATGGGACCTCTAGCAACAGAAGCAGGACTACCAGTGCAAGATACTCAGCACTCTAGGTTTCTGACAGAAGTCACAGGGTAGTAAGTTCTCAATATCTCCAATGTGATCCCAAACCCCCACAACAGCCGGCACAAAGCCATCATGGACGACTGCTGCTCTGCATGGAAATTTTAGCAGTATGATTACAGTATCACAGTCCCTACTCACAGCAACTGGGGGCAGATAAGCCAATGAATAGTGAAATGCAGTGTGTTTATTTTCTTTATCAAAAGCAAATGCTACCCTACCTTAGTGAAGCCAGGACTTGCTTCAATCAAGGCTTTGTTTTAAAAAAAATAAAAAAGGGAAGAAAAAAAAAAAGCATAAATTCTGAAAAACCAAAGCGGAAGTGCCTGGTGATCTGTGTGCACTCAGAACACAGGGAAGATCTTGGTAGTAAAAGGCCTCATAACTAGTGACAGAAATAGTGTTATAAATTTGCTGAGCTCAACAATAAGTAATTTCTTAATTAAAAAATTAAAAGATATAAACTTGACAACTAGTCTCTCCAGAACAGACACTGTGAGATTCTCTGTTCATCAGGACAATCCTGCCAGCCAGCCACTCACCCAAACATGGCCTCAGGCGAACATGTACGGGAACATTCTACTTTGAGCTGCATGAGCACAAGAGATCTGACTTGATACCTATATCTTTAAGAAAATACTTGATATAAACAGAGAAAAAGACATGACACAGTAGTGATTACTGGAAAAAGAACAGCAGCGTAAGTCTCTGTCTATCAGAAAAAGTGCAGCCCTGGCCACAGACGCAGGGCTGAGCGGGGCGTGCCAGTGACGCTTCCCTCCTAAACGCTGAACCGCTGCTTTCCAAAACACCTTGAAGCAAGTCTTTTGAAGGCTGTTTTTTTAAACTAGGGTAGCAAACATGTTGCCATGTGATGGCAGTGTTATATTCCGTTATCTTGCTTTGTATAAAGAAAAATAACTCAAGAGATTTTTAATACTGGAGTTTGGTTACATATCATATTTAAGCTTCCACACAGAATGATGGGACACTTTCAGAAGCTAATCCTTATCCAGAAACATTTTAATCTCTTAAAAAAAAAAAAAAAGCAAAACAAACAAATAGACAAACAAAAAAAAAAAGCCCCAGACTACTTCGCTCCTTTTCACGATAGTGCACATTTAACCATAATTTAGTTTATGGCTACAAAACATTAGATTTTTTTTTAATGTTATCTTCTCTATGGTAATAAAAAAAAAAAAAACCCATTTTGTGCCCTTCTAGTCTTTAATTGGCAGAAATATGTCCCCAAAAGAAACTACTATATTCAAGCCACATCACCAAAAAAAAGGTGGGGGAAGAAAAAAAAAAAAAACCCCCCCCCCCCAAAAAAAATGAGTGCACCACTCCCGCTGACGTGTCTACAGGCTTAACACAACAGAGGTCGTGTGTTCTCCTTTCATTTCCAAACCCCCACAATATGCACCAATTGAACATATGCTCTGGGAGCCATAAAATGTACCAAACATCTATCTCTTCAAAAGAATGCATTAAAATATTTTTAAGGTTTTTTTTGTTGTTTAAAAGGAGAAAAATAAAAGCAAGAAACTGTTTCACTCCCTTACTTCATGCATCCGAAATCTAAATCAAAAACAAACTTGAAAAGCAAGAACAAACTACTGCAAGTTTCTGTAAGTCCATTTTCTCTGTACATACGAACTGCTCACTACTGAAGGGAAAAAAAGAATCTACTCCATGGTGTCTGCTGATTCGAGGGGAGAACAAGCCTGTCGTTAGTATCCCAACTGTGCGTGCCGTCTGCTCTCACAATTCGTGTTTCCTTCTCTTCTGCTTTTCATATCCAAACTTCTAAACGCTATTTAGGGGCACAGCAGATTAGATTCCAGCACTTGGTGAACAGAATTCACGAGCTGTGATGAACTGTCATCTTCAGGGTACAATTGTGTTTATATACACTGCATGTATATATTCTCTTAGATTTGGCTGCAGTGGACTGGCCATGGTTCGAGTGGGACTATAGCAGTACGTGGGTCGGGGACAGTCATTTTGGCTATGTACACATTCATAGTCGGTCCATGGCTTCCAACTAGTAGCACTATTTCCGAAGGTCTAATACACAAACCTGTAAGAAAGAACAACAGTCAGTCACTGTGTCCACAACTCTTAGCTTACTCTCCAAGCTGAATGTGTGTATAGTATAATTTACAATCTGTTTCCAGACTGGCTGCAAGTTCATGAACCAAAGCAGCAGAACTGTGAAGTGGAGTGTGTATGCAGAGGAAGCTGGACTATGGCATGCCTGCAAGGGGCCAGGCTGAAGAGCACAGCTACGAGGTGCAGGAATTAGTCTCTAGTCACTACTAAAAAGTAGGAGAGAAATACACAAAATATACTGGTTTCTAGCCCTAGACTCTTAAAGAAAGATGGCAGGGATTATGTGGTACAGTTCCCCTGAAAGGCCTTCCCCACTTCAGAGCTCTGAAAGCCACACTTGCATGTTTTCAAGAAACACCAGCAGATTCCCAAAGGTCTATGTCAACGCCCCCGTGCAGAAATGACGTCTCGAGTCTCCATTTCCCAATCTCCAAACTCCTCCACAGAAGGGTGGAGAAAAGTGTTAAAAATTCCAGTCACTTGGAGTGATGATTCACTAAATTTAATTCCACAAATGGAGATTTACATTAAACGCAACTGGTCACTAACTGTTTATGAAGACACTCTTTACTCGAATGCAATGGACTTGTCATGAAGCCTGGGGGTGGGATGGGGATGAGGGACCGACCGTAACTTTACAGTTTTAATTTGCAAAGAATAGGATGCATCACTACTGACAAAGCCCCATTCCCACTCCCAATGCCTCTCCTGTCAGAAACTGAAGACTACTCACTGAACCATCCGATGCGCTGGCTCCAACTTTGTCTCCTGCTGCATTCCAGCAAACTTCAAAAATTCCACCTGTTCCCCTGTAGCTGTGAACTAGAGCACCTGTCTAAAAATATGAAAAACAGATCCCTAAGAATCATTTCAGAAATCCAAATTGTGAGATAAAAAGACTGTACCGTGGGGAGAGGCCTGAGAGGCCCCACCCCTCCCTGAGGATCTATCCGGTTAGTGTTGCAGGGAGAGGAAGAGGCGTCTCCTTCCGTGCCCATGCTCCTGGAAGCCACCCCCACGATGGCATGATGTGGACTGAGGAGCAGGTGGGGAGAGGACGGGGCTCAGTGGGAGGGGACAAGAGGTAATGGTGGGTTGAGTGCGACTAAAATGTCATAATGAATCTACTATGTATGATGAATATATAATAATTTATAAAAGAAGAGGAGAAATGAGGTGAGAAGGGGAGAAAGGGAGAGGGAGAGGAAGGAGGAGAGAGAGGAGGAGGAGAGAGAAGGGAGAAAGGGGGAAGGGAGAAGGGGAGAGAGAGAGAGACACCCCCACTTAGGAGGCTACCAAGTATTTCATATAAGACATGAATACTCAGGACAAAGGGGCAGTGAAGACTATAGGCAGTAGCAACAGAACTGTAAACAGAATGAGTCTGAGAATGAACAAAAAATATGGCAGAGGCAGGCAGATCTCTGCAAGACTGAGGCCAGCCTGATCTACATAGTTTCAGGCCAGCTGGGACTACAATGAGATCCTGTTTCAACACATAAATATTATGATGAATCATTTCTAACACTTAGAGATGGGACCTGTTCTGTATAAAACACGAACAGGTTCTCAGGTGCTAGAACGTATCGTGGGGAGTCCTCTCCACAGACAGTTCTCAGATCATATCAGATCAAATCAGCACGTGCCGATTTTCCAGTGCTGGTGACTATTTTGGCTAAGCACATTTAGCATCTTTGAAACAACAGCTACAGGTAAACATTCAGTATACGATCCTGTTGTTTTTGAGGGACAAAAACATTTTGCTGACAAAATGTCTTTGTATCACAAAGACAAAGCATAGCAACTCAAAGACAATCCCTATGTAAGTCTGTTCTGCATGTTCCCTGAATGGTACCAAGCTTGTAGAGGGCCTGGGTCAGGACCAGTCAAAAAAAGCTAAAATAAAAGATGTCACAAAAGTTCTTTAACCAGAAACACTAATAATCTCATGGACTTGAATTGTAAGTATAACTCTTTCATTCCTTCAATGAAAAAAAAAATTATTCAGTTCCTGCTGAAGAGTGACCTCAGCCATAAAGGTGCTCTCCCACGAAGCAGAGAACCGAGGCTCTGCAGCAGTGTCCCGAGGCTCTGCAGCAGTGTCTGGAAATCACAGAGGTGTTCTGATCTAACGAGGCACAGAGATGGTCCCTGAACCTCTCTGGTGGCCTAGAGTCAAGCTAGAGACAGCAGGCATCCTTTAGAAAAAAAGGCAGCAAGCCACACCCTTGCAAACCTTTCCCCACCACCCATCCATCCAGGCCCCAATGGTCTACTGCTGTCTACCTCTTCAAATTCAGCCTGACACTGTGCACAAAACACAAAATGCATTGTGATGTTGATCAGAGAGGAAAGATAACTTGGTTATTTTCCCCTCCTTCCTAAAAGTTTTCATAGATGGAAACAGGATAAAGCTGACGTGGTAAGCCTCGCATATCTGTGGTCACTGAGGAGATAAAGGAGCAGCCAATAAGATGAAAGGTGACCGAGGTAAGGGCAAAACCCAGAGCAGGTGTGCAGGCGACCTACCACTTATGGGGGAATGTGGGGTGGAGATAAGCAGTGGCCAGCCTTGTTTGAAAAGCATGAAGCAATCTGAGCTTGACTGGGGCTATAAGGAACAAAACCAGCAAGGCCAACAGGGCAGGACTAGGTATCAAGGGTCAGTGGTAACATCACCAGATATGAATGCTGGAAGACACAGCATTCACCTGTGACATGCTCAGGTGACATGGACATGCTACATGAGCAAGGTGAAGGAAAAAGCCCATGTCCATGCCAGAGATAAGGACAGCCGACCCTGCACCTGCCACCAGATACTACCTACCATTCAAACCTAAAGACGAGGGACATCATGTAACCCCTCAACACCGATTCTGTCATAATGGACCCAGAGCATCAAGTTCCAAATGACAGAGAAAAGGAGTAACTATCTTAGAAGATGGCATTCATAACAAATGTAAAGACCATAAGGCAACTCAAAATAAAACTACCTTTTAGATAAATGGATATAGCAGATGTATGGGTACTAAAACTCAAGGCAGTAATTTCACCTCTAACCTAGGGAGTCAAATACAAAACTAGAAAGAACACTCATCACTGATGACACAGTGCCAAGTCCAGAGAAGCAGTTTTGAAGAATGGCAAGGAGCTCGGAGCATGAAGAACTATTAAACTAGACCTTGATTCAGGGATCCACATGTCCACCTACGGAACAAAGAACTGGGGGCTGGGTATTCCACTCAGTGGTAGAGTGCCTGCCCAGCATGCGTCAAGTCCTCAGTTAGGTTCCGGGGTGGGGTGGGGTGGGGGTGGTGGTGTATGGGCCAACTATAGCTTGGTTTATAAACTTAGGTTATACAAGAACTGTCATTTGTGTACAATACACAAAACAGTAGCATATGGCATCTACTATGGGAATGTCTGTCAGCTCCTCAGGACACTATAGCCATTAGGAAGGATGAGGAAAAGGAAGGAGGGAAACATTTTAGATATTTTAGATGTGTCTATAAGCAGCAATGATCCATTGAAAAACAGGCCAGAATAAGAAGATTTGCAATAAATGTGGCAAAATGTCTCCATCAAATAAATCTGGAGATTAAGACATTAAGGTAGAATATCTTTACAAAGAACAATAAGACCAGGCATGGTAGAATCCCAGTTCTCAGAAGCAGAACCAGAAGCAGAAGCAGAAGATCACAAGTTCAAAGCCAACCTAGCTATAAGGTGAGACCCCATCTTAAAAAACCCTAACAGCAATAATCCAGTTGACAAGGTAAAGAGCATGCTCTGAAAGCACCCTGACAGCACAGGAAATAACTCCAAGAATTCACAGTGAGATTAAAAGGCTCCTGCACAGCAAAGGAAACTAGTAGCTCAGTGTAGACACAGCACCAAAGCTGGAGGGGTGGGGAGTGGGGGCAGGTGGGAAGAGAATCTGTGCCAACTGTGTATCAGCTAGAACTACAAGGCTGGGTGTAGCGGAGCATGCCTCTAGTCCCAGCACTGGGAGATCAAGCCCAGCCGGGTCCAGACCGTGACATCCAGGCCAGCTGTGGCTGTAGGGTAGAGGCAATCCCTGTCTCAAAAGACAAAACAAAATAGCCGGGCGTGGTAGCGCATGCCTTTAATCCTAGCACTTGGGAGGCAGAGGCAGGTGTATCTTTGTGAGTTCAAGGCCAGCCTGGTCTACAGAGTGAGTCCCAGGACAGCTGGGGCTACAGGGAGACCCTGTCTCAAAAAGACCAAAAAAAAAAAAAGGCAAAATAAAATAAAATTTAAAAACCTACAAAATTAAGTACCAAATAAACAAATTATCCCATCCAAAAAATATGGTAATGAACTGAATAGGCAGTTCTCAAAAGAAACACAAATGGCCAATAAGTATTTTTATGTTTTCAACACCTTTAGCTACAAGGGAAATGCAAATTAAAACTACCTTGCCTGAGTGAGAATGGATGTCAGCAGCTCCACCAGCAGCAGGACAAGTCTGCAAGGCTGAGGAGGGGAGCAGACGAGAGGTGCCAGCGAGTCAGGTACCATGGAAACCAATATGGAGGCTTCTAAAACACCAAGACTGAACTACCCCGTGACCCTAGCCAGACCACTTCAGTTTAAGCCTACCAGGAGACACTGCTCCCCATGTTTGTTCCTGCACTATCCACACTAGCCAGAAACCAGCCCAGATGGTCATCAACAAATGATAAAAATGAGACATACACACAGGGAACTTGATGCAGCCTTAAAGAAGTGAAAACATGACATTCTGCAAGAAAATGGAAATTATTGTGTCAAGCAAAAAATAAAGACTCAGAAAGACAAATACTGAATGTTTTCTCTCCTATGAGGATCAGAGATTTTATGTGTGTATGGGGAAGTTTCATGAGCCATAGCTCATCGAACTAGGGAGGGCACTATGATGGGAATAAAGAGGTCTCAAAGGGGGTGGGGGAAGTTGAAAGTGTGCAGGAGTACCAGAGTGGCGGGGGGGGGGGCACAAAACAGCGGACGGAACCTCTGGGAAGAAGCCCCATTACTTCCAATGTTAATTTTTTTTAGGTAAAACAAAATGAAAAATAATGCATAGAGAGTTTAAAGGAGTTGAATTCACTCATAATGAGGTGAAAACTAGACTCCTCCCTGACACTGCTCTTTCCACCCAGAAGGAGGACCATGAGGCAGAATGAACAGCTCTGTTGGCAGGGAAGGGTAGATGGACTAGTCACTGCACTTTATTCACGTAAGTAACTCATACAGATGAGGGAGGAACGAGTAGACTCAATCACCACTATGCACGAAGCCATTTCCCCCCAAAGTACTCTTAAATTTTGGAAACTAAGAATTTAACCAATGCCACAATGAGGATAACCAAATACGAATGGAACAGGTAACCGCTTCTGCTCAGCAGCATGGTTGACATACCTGTGTGTTCCAAATGTGCACACATTTGTCAAAAGAGCCACTTGCCAGGTATCTGCCATCGGGACTGAATGCCACGCTGTACACGGGCTCTTGATGTTTTGTCAAAGTATGGATGCAAATTCCTCGGTCTACATCCCATAACCTAACTGTAGAATCGAAGGACGCACTGAAATGGGAGGAGAGACAATTTTATAAGTAATCGAGTTCTTCTTGAGGTCTTACCCCAGTTCCTACTTCTGCCAACCTTAACGAGCTGGAAGTGGCAGACTGCACTGCCAAAATCAGCATATTCTGAAAATGGGAAGCTAAACAGGAAAAAAGCTAATTTAAGGCACACCCCTAACCCCCCCACCCCCCCACCCACCCCCACTCCCCGGCATCCCTGGACTGGAAAACCTAAGTAAGGGGAAGCTCACCGACCCTGTAACAGGCCCTGTTCCTGGTCCATGCTTCTGAATACCAATTGACTTCATTTTATAGATGTTGATTAAATTTTACTGTACTTTGACTCTATCTGAATTTTTTTATTGGTTGAAAAGGGTCTCACCATACAGCACAGGCTGACAACAGACTTGGGATGTTAGTCAGGCTGGCCTAGTGCTGGAGATTACAACAAGCCAGAACTAATGCTGAGTTTGTCAATATTTTATATCATCAGTCAATTATCTCTAGATATAAAAAACCATTAATACCTAAAATACTAATACTAAAATCCCATGTTTAATGGTTTCCCATTAAAATATATTCCCTGCAATGTATGTTCCCTGGTTTCTGTCATATTTATCAGAAGTTTTTAGTTCCAGGAGAGTGAGAAGGAAGAGTGAACTAGAAACATCACCTTGCTAGCATAAGGTTGGCATTTGGGTTATTTGTCCCTGGTCCTGTTGGACTCCACTTAATAGTATAAATTTCTTTATTGTGTGCTTGTAAATCATGGACACAGTTATCCTGCTTCATACTCCAGATCTAAACAAAAGAAAAAAACATAGGTAATTTTTTTCCAGTGTCTTTCCAATACAGAACCAGTCATAAAATCAGAAGTCAAGGGAATGACTACAAAGAAATATAAAAGTAGTCAAATATATGTATCACCTTATAAAAAGACAAAATAATTTACAAATATCCACTACTGTGAGGGTTTGAAGACTGAATAAAACATACTTGGTCCTAAGATATTTTTGGTAGCTTTAGAGAACACAAATCTCAATATTCAAGAAATCCTTTAGACTTGATTTATGTGTGAGTCAGTGGGGTAGAAAACTAACCTAGCATGTGTGAGGATCTGGGTTCAGTTCTTATGTTCTCTCTTGTTTGTGTGTCTGACTCATACAAACATGTATGTGTGTGCAAGCACACAGGCACACATACGTTAGCGATACAACTTCAATGGCCATCAAACAATAAACAACTGGAATTTACACTCTTGAAAAGTAGGCAGCAGAGACACGGTGCTGTGTAGCTTGCCATTCAAAGCACTGGCAAGCTGGTCATTTTACTCCTCCCAAAATTCTCCATTCTGTCTGTCCAGTTTGGTCATCCTCCTGAACCGGGGGTTCTTCTGTGTCTATCCAGTTTGGTCAAACTCCTGATCTGGGGATTCTTCTGTGTCTATCCAGTTTGGTCAAACTCCTGATCTGGGGATTCTTCTGTGTCTGTCCAGTTTGGTCAAACTCCTGATCTGGGGATTCTTCTGTGTCTATCCAGTTTGGTCAAACTCCTGATCTGGGGGTTCTCTTCTGTGTCTCTCCAGTTTGGTCAAACTCATGATCTGGGGATTCTTCTGTGTCTGTCCAGTTTGGTCAAACTCCTGATCTGGGGATTCTTCTGTGCTTCTTGAGTGTCCCACATCAGCTGCTTCATTTCTGCTCTGCAGTTTTCTGTGGCCTCAAATTCTTGTTAGGGTGAAGAAAGGCTCCAATCTAAAACCTGAGGGGCTGGTCCAGCCTCTAGCTTGCTCTCAATCCATGGCACAAATTTCTCTAGACACTGGCCTTTTGTTTCCTCAAGATGCCACACTGGTCCAGAAAGTTATTTCATGATAGCATTTAACCAATGTGACATGTGAGAGGAAAGCACAAAGATAAAGACATTCCACCTGGGGCTGGAGAGATGACCTAGCGGTTAAGAGCGCCGAATGCTCTTGCAGAGAACCCTGGTTCGATCCCCAGCACCCACATGGTGGCTGAGAACCGTCTTTAACTCCAGTTCCAGGGGAATCCGACACCCTCTTCTGACCTCTGAGGCATTACACGACACGGGTGCACAAACCTGCCTCCAGACAGTACATTCATACACAAAAATAAGTAAAATTGCCAGGCGTGGTGGCGCATGCCTTTAATCCTAGCACTTAGGAGGCAGAGCCAGGCAGATCTTTGTGAGTTCAAGGCCAGCCCGGTCTACAGAGTGAGTTCCAGGACAGCTGGGACTACAGGGAGACCCTGACTCGAAAAGACCTAAATAAATAAATAAATAAAATTAAAAAAAAAAAAATAAAGCCATTTGGCCAGTGTGGTGAGGTGGGCCTGGATCAAAGCAGAAGCCAAAAGCATCGCTCACTGACACGAGCATTCTCGCAGCACTTCCAGGACCTTGAGTTCAATCCTGGGAGGGGAGGAAGCACTGAGCCTGTTCATCAGAGATCACAGTGACAGTTTCCACTGTAGTAACCGGCACTCAAAGTTGAGGCCGAGATTCTCAGTGGGAGCCCAGGTTCCTTCCTCTTGGACCAGCACTGGGCTGCCTACTTCAAACTTCCTTTTTTCACTGACTGTGGTACTGAAGAGAGGTATCGAATTTTGTTTTGTCCACAAGAAAAAGCAAATTCTGCTGCGATGTAGATGTTGGCATGTTTACTTGCTTGTTTGTTAACTACAAGATTCTCTGCTGTGTAGTCTTCTAGCAAAGGTGTTACACATTCATACGCAGCAAAAGCAACAGTTCATATAATTTGTCAGAGCCACAACTACTAAAATGATCAAGTACCCACTAGTCAAATCTTTTTATTTCTGTGGATTTGTGGGTATGTTTATGAGCATATGTGTGCCACAGGGATGGAGGAAAGAGGGCAACTTGCGGGAGTCCAATCTCTCCTTCTACCATCATTAGGTTTGGTGGCAACCGTCTATACCAACTGGACCATCTTGCCAGCAGCCTCACCGGTCGGATCTTTACACACACAAATGAACAGCACCAATATAAGACTTCCTAAGAGTGAAGACGGTCTACAGTGCACTGTGGTTTCTGACTGGTCAAAGGGTAGTCAGCTATTTTGTTCAGTGCTATTCTGGGGGCTTTCTGAATAAGCAACAGGCAAAGGCAATGGCCTTCCCTGTGTGGGTGGGCAGCATCATGGAGGTAGTGTATTGAGCTTTCTGCCCCTAGTCTTGGCACTCCAAGTGGCCCTGGCACTCCAAGTGGCCCTGGCACTCCAAATTCTCAGGTCTCGAGGGTCAAATCTGGAGCCACACAGATTAATCTATACCTTCCCTGCCTTCCCCACCTCTCCAACTGACGAGGGCCATGACCACAACTCACAGTGTACAGCCATTCCTAAACAAAATTTACTAGATACAAGTATTTTATTTCAGTTAAATGATCAAGGCTTACATATTCAAGAGGAATATTCTAAACAGTCTTAAAATGCCCAGAGCAGCCAGACACACAGGGCCATCCACCTCAAGGCTCCTGCTACTGAATTACCTTCAATGTCATGTCATCAGAGCAAGAGGCCAGGAGGTTGCCAGTCGGGTCCCATTTGATAGCATTTACTTCGTTCTGAAATGACAGCAAATGTTGACATTTTCCTTATAAATAAGCTGCTACTGAAATACAAATATGCATACTTCACAAGCTACTCTGAAGTACTACTTGTTTTATAGGAAAGACTGCTTACCGTGTGTCCCTGGAATGTCTTGATAGGTCTGTCTTGTCCTAGTTTGCAGACATGAATGCACATATCCGTACTACAAGATGCGAACGTGTTGTTGCTCTGCCAGTCCACATCCAGTGCTGGGGCTGGAAAGGAGTACAGGCTAAGTCTGCATTGTGCACATGGTGTGCTTCTGTAGCAAGAAGTGTGGCTGGACATGACATGTGCCACCAGTATGTGGCAGTGTCGTGTCCAGTATATTTTACATTACACTTTTTTTATGCCAATGTTTTATTGAAGCTCTGTGCATTTCATACAAAATTACATTACACATTTTAAGATACAAAGAAAAACTTGAAATAATAAAGGTATCTAAATATTGCAAACATGAATAAGTTTCAGTTATCACCGTCAGAAGCTGTTTTATGAATTATAGCATGCGGCCTGGGCTTCTACCTTATACGATGATGAAGTCAAGTCTGATGACCAGCCCTTTTCACTTCTAATATTCTGAGTGCTCTACCACTGCTATTACGTTACAGCAAGCAAGTCACTTAGTCCGCCTGTCTCTGCCTCCCATGTGCTAAGATTAAAGGCGTGTGCCACCAAGTCCAGCAAAGTACAAAACTTTCTAATTAGCAGCACTGTCTAAGGTACCTGTTAATCGAGCAACAGAAACACAGAAAAAACCAGACTTACAAACCGGCATTAGGAGAGGTCTCCATACACCAGTGGTGATGGAGGCTAAGAGCAACTTTCATGGAAAAACAACAGAAAATTTAGGTTTGAGCTTACTGGGCATGACACAAATCCTATGATCTAACTAAACCAAAGTCTGTTGCCCCTACTCAGGGATGAAGAGGAACAGCGTCTGCTGGCTTGCTTCTCACGGGTTTCCTTAACCCTTCATCTCACTCTGACGTGCGACTTCTTGGTTTCGCTGATTTTCTGGAAACACAACCTGCATCAGCCTACATCTGCAGCCTCCTTGGTCAGCAGCACGTGAATGCTGGGGTACAGTGCACCCATAATGCAGTGGTCTCAACTGCCTTCATCTTCCCTCAGATTCATGCAGAAGCGACTCACCAAGGCTCTTTTGCCTTAGTCCCTAGAGAGCTTCATGTGATGGAAGACACTGAACCTAACCCAAGGCTGGGAGGAGACAAACAGAATCCTGTTCCATCTGTGTTCCTGTGTGGCTCGAGCCACCTCTCCCTTGAGGTTCAAGTTGCCCTTGAACTACCTAGCAGAGGGCCTCCCATCGTCCCCCAGAGCTTCCCTTCCTGTAGCAGCTCTTCCCTGGGTGAGGAGCTACTTTATCTTCTCTCTGCCCGGTACCTCTACAATGCTTCCAGGTGAATGTGCTTTCATGGAACATTGTGCCAGGAAACATTAAATATTTTAAAAACATTTATTTAGTAAAAAAAAAATCTTCTAGTGCTGAGAAACAGGAATGAGGAAGGGGGAAGAGGCTGAATTTTTAACTCACTTGGAAAATAGCGAAGTAGTATATATATACAAAGTATGGTTATCAAACACCCAAGAAGGAACCGTTTTTAACTCCAGTTCCAGGGGAATCCGACACCCATTTCTGACTTCCGCAGCATTGCATGACACGGGTGTACAAACCTACATGCAGACAGTACATTCATACACATACAAAAATAAATAAAAATTTAAAAAAATAGACCTTAACTAGACATATACTTTGTTCTTTAAACTAGCTGACTGAACTATGACGTTAGAATTTGTTTTTAATTTTTATTTATTTTTAATGTGTATGAATGTACTGTCTGCACGCAGGTTGGTGCATCTGTGTCGTGCAATGCCACGGAGATCAGAAGAAGGTGTCGGATTCCCCTGGAACTGGAGTTAAAGACGGTTCTCAGCCACCATGTGGGTGCTGGGGATCGAACCCAGGTTCTCTGCAAGAGCAGTCGGCGCTCTTAACCACTAGGCCATCTCTCCAGCCCAACCTTAGAAATTTTAAGAATATATATTATTTTGTTTCATCCTTCATATATTGTAACAAACCTATTTAGATCTTCATTACTTGCATAGAGTTCCTCATTATTTCTTTGTATTCTGGAAACGTCTAACACCTTTATATATAAATCCTTTTCAATGAAGTATCTCCATTTCCATGTTCATCTGTCATCTTCTTTTACCTGCTCGTTTCCTTTTTTAATACCATGAAACCCAACATTAGCAAATAAACCTGTCATCTGCCAAACATTGCTTTGACAGTAGCACCTTAAGGGATAAACATTGCTTAGTACCCCAAGAAGGAGTCTTCACAGCAGATGACACCATGCCTGGCTTCAAGTTCTTTTAAGTAGCATTGTTTTCTGTGTTCCTATTCTAGAATTTGGGTACTTAATCCATCCAGGCATGGTGGTGCATGCCTTTAATCCCAGCACTTGTGAGATAGAGGCAGATGGATCTCTGTGAGTTTAAGGCCAGCCTGGTCTACATAGGGAATTCCGGGCCAGCTGGGGCTACAGGGAAATCCTGTCTCAAAAACCAAAAGAAAAAAAAAAAAAAAAAAGAAGAAGAAAGAAGAAAAAAAAGAACTTGGAAAGAGAGATACCAGAACGCTTTTTCCCTTTAGAAACTGAAAAATATGCAAAACAATGGAAGAATTCAAAACAGTCACTTATAGGCTGGGCATGGTGGCGCACGCCTTTAATCCTAGCACTTGGGAGGCAGAGGCAGAGGCAGAGGCAGAGGCAGAGGCAGAGGCAGGGGGATCTTTGTGAGTTCAAGGCCAACCTGGTCTACAGAGTGAGTTCCAGGACAGCTGGGATACAGGGAGACCCTGTCTTCAAAAGACCCCAAAAAAAAAAAAAAAGAGTCACTTATAGAAATCAAATATATCATATAAAAGATGCCAAAATCCCAAATAATACCTTGAAAACAGGTAAATGTTATGGAAACAATGTCAAAATTCAAAATAATTCCCTTTGGAAACAGGTCAAAACAATGTTATAATTTAAAATCTCATTATAGAGGTCTGGTATTACCTCCTTAATCTGACACAAAAATGCAATGACCTGTTTGTTACAAGCCAATACAGACTGTGTTGGAATCACTTGGTTTTCTGTCTTTTGATCTCACCAAGAATCCAAGGCGAGGGGTGGGGGGAGGTAACATTGCAAGAGATTAGGACATCTAATCAAATACCAGCAGTCCAGGTCAATTACCAGCTTACCATGGGCCCAGAAGATTCAAGTAGTAGTAGTAAGTTTCTGGGCATCAACATTCTGAACTTTGCCATGTGGCTGGATTAATTAACATGGTGGCAAGGTCATACCAGTCATTGCCATTTTGAAAATGTTACTTTTCAAGATGGTGACCGAATCATGTGGCTGTCCCCATAATGATGATGCCATCCACCAAGATGGAGACCAAATCGCACGGTTGCTTCCCTCTTGGCAAAGTCACCAGCCACAATGATGACAAAGCCACATGGCTACCTTAGTGAGCTCAGCCCCATGATAACATCAGCCGTACCAGGATAAAAACCCAGTGAGATTCACATATCTCACAGATCAAATGTGGACAGCCACTCCCTTTCTTTTAGAAAAGCACCTAGTTAAGTCAAACTTGATATAGGAGAAAATACCCTCAGGTGTAGGCTGCAAATAAGAAAGGAAGATAGGAATTCATGGTCTCAAACCAAGGAAGGGAGTCCATGTCTCGCACTGCCCATTCCAACTGTTGCTAGAAAAGAAACCCATGAAGGCAAGAGAGGAAACGGAGCGGAGTCTATCTCACATTGTGGGGTTGTTGCTCTGAGAGCACATGTCCTGCCTGAGCAGGGCATGTGCTTCAATCTTTACTGAAATTTAAAATGCTTAGATCCAGTTAGAAAAGCAGCTGCCCTGGGCCCACATGGTCTAGGCAGTGCCTGGTGTCCAACAAGGCCAGAAGCCCAACCTCCACGACCCCTGACTATTCTCCTTTCCCCAACTCCAGGTTCTTGGAGATAGCCATTAGAGAGAAAAAAATGAAAGTGGCTTTTAAAACCTTTTTCCCTCTTTTCTGCAAGAGGCAAGTCATTTATTTTTTGAAAAGCCTCAAAGGCACTCACTGCTTGGCCTCCAAGTCCCACACACCTGCGGAAATTCTCTCCATGCCACCAAAGAAACGTTATCAGGATTTTGGAACATCTTTGTGGAGAAACAGCATGACCCAGAGGATTATTAGATGCAAATGGAGGCAATTTTATTAGAATCTGAAGAAAAATCCTCAGGGCAAGCAAGCTGGGAATCTTGGCACCTGCCTTGAGTAGAAGAGACATGCAGATGTAGAGCCTGCATGGAGGTCAGACACGGGTGGACTAAAAGCCACATGGCAGGGAGAAGAACGCTTTAGAGAAAAAGTATAAAAATACTAGGTACTGGGAGTGAACTGGACCTTGGACATTTTCGTTGTTAGCCTTAGCGGACCACCTCCCAGGCTCCTGTTGGTGCTCCGGGTGGCCTGCATTATTATGGTCTCATCTGGCGTCCTGGTTGGGGAATTCTCTGGTACCAGGAGCCCTGCCCTGACCAGCTGGATGTTTCCCCAAGTGACCATCATCTTCGAAGAGAGAACACCTCTAGGCCATCAGAGGAATGAATTTCCCCATCTGGGGAATCTGTTTCTTTTCTTTCCTTTTTTCTTTTCTTTTCTTTTCTCTCTCTCTCTCTCTCTCTCTCTCTCTCTCTCTCTCTCTCTCTCTCTCTCTTTTGCTTTCCCTCTTTGAAGAAAAATATACAGATTACACATAATATAATGTATGATGTACATTAGAGCTCAGTTTGGCCTAATTATTTTCCATTCTGGTCCCTTAGAAGCTCAATATCCCCATACCTAAGGAGGGGATTTCTGGCATCTAAGTCTGCTGTTTCACCCATCTCTGACAAAGTCCCTTGAAGGAACTGCAGATCAAGGCTCTACCAACCCCCAGACTGCCCTGACTACCAAAGCTTTGTCACCCCCCCCCATCACTTTTCACACCTTAGTCTGCATATAGTTGCCCAGTCTTTGTGATGTTTTTGTGGGCCCATCCCCTACATTCCTGTCTCAGGATCATTACCAATCTAGAAGTTACAAATGCCCAATCTTTGGAGCCCCAGCAACAAGGCAGTGGGACACATCTCCCCAAAGTAAGGAATCTGCACTATTTCCTGAATGGAATTAGAATCCCAAACGAGCCCCCAAATTGTTCAAAATAAAATCCAAGGTCTAAGGAACTCACCAATACCACATGAAGAGCTTCAAACAAAGCAAAAGGAACTTGGAAAGGCAGAATTTACTTTCACAAAAGGGTGTATTGCATGGTCAGTCATATCCAGCAAGGACATGCAGGACCCAGAAACTGGGGGTAGGGGTGGGGGGTTGGCTTTTATCCCCAATGCAATACAACTGTGTCTTTTCCCCACTGGTGGGTGTCCAACACCTCAGTCTTTCCTGGTTGATTAGTCTAAAGGAACTGGTGAAGGGCGAAGAGCTGCAGTGCCCCAGGCCATCGGGCTCGGAGGACCTGACCTTTCCTCAAACATAGTCTTATAGGGTGTGGTGGGATTAAAAGATGAGAATTCCCTGCCACAGACCAGGTTCCAAGTTTTACAGGGTTTGAAAGACAAAACTACTACGTAGTATTTGTTACAGTGCCAGGACCGGGACTGCTGTGCCGACGTCTTAGCGCCCAAGCAGCTGCTCCTGCTCCAGCGAGGAGCATTGCAGAACCGTCTACCTTCTTTTTTAAATTTTATGTACTGTTTAAATTTCACTTTCATTTTTTATTTATATGGTTACATGTGTTTGGTAGACATACACATGTGCGTGCACCCATGCAGGCACATGTATGGGCCTTCTTCTCTCTCACTCTTTATCTTCTTCCTTTGAGGCAGTTTTTTCTTGAACCTGGAGCTGACAGGTTCTTTTTTTTTTTCCTGACTGGGCTGGAAGCCAGCCAAATACTCCACTTTCTGTTCCTCTGTACCACATAAATCATGCTGATTTATAATCCATGTTAAAATTTACATGGAAAAGATACAGTAAAATAATAAAAACTAGTCATTGAAAACACTGTCACCATCATGCTTAGGGACCAGGAATAGTCCAGGTTTAAACATAGGAAAGGGGAATTTCCATAGGTGGGTCAACAGAATTCCTGGGTTGAAAAGACAAAGCTGGAGTACAGGGAGCCCAGATCTGCCAAGTGCAGCCTTACAAGCATGACGACACGAGTTCAATCCCCAGAACCCACAGAAAAGTGGCAGGAGGTGCATACTCGACAAAATTTCCTCTAACCTTGACATGCAACAGCACCCACATCACACATACAAACACACACATACACACACACACACACACACACACACACACACACACACACTGAAAATTAAAGTTTATTTAAATAATTTAAAACCTAGACCAACAGTAGCTCACCCAAGAAAACTGTGCCAAGGAAGGATAGATTCAAACAGTTAACTCCAGAAACAGGACGAGAGTGAAAATACAAATGCTACAAGCTGACAAGGACTTGGCACCATGCAAAATGAGAGGCAGAGCAACACTGAAAGGAAGAAAACCTGTCAGCTCAGAAGTCCACAGTAGCACCAACAAATGAAACTATCTTTCAACATTGAGAGGGACTTTCAAGTAAAAGAGAATCAGGGGCTCTACTCCGAACCCCCAACCAGGTCGCAGTCAAGAAGAAAAGCAACCCTGTGGCTAGTGAGATGGCTCAACAGGGAAAGGCTCTTGCCACCAAGTCTGAGACTCTGAGTTGACACTTGGGACCCATAAGGTTGGACAGACCCAACTCAAGAAAGTTGCCTCTGACATCCAAATATGCATCATGGCAGCCTCCCACACACACACACACACAAACCCACCCACACCAAAACCCAAAGGGGGCATGAGGTGGTAGTGGTGGTGGTGGTGGTGGTGGTGGTAAGAAGAAATCATGTGTTCCCAACAGTTCGTAAAGTTCTCTGTCTAGCTGAGTCAGTGGAACATGAGACCCTTAACCAATAGCTGGGAGATTTCAGTATTTGTATCTAAATAATTGATCGAATAGGTTGACAGGAAATCAGTAGACTATAAAAGACTTGAATGTTAACATTGAATGTTAAAAAAATTGGCCTAAACGACATTTACGGAAAAAATAAAATTAAATTAGCAATCAATATTTGAGATGTCTTTAAAAAGAAAAAGCCAAATACTCAGAAACCAAGCAACATACTTCTCAATAGATCACAGATACAAAAGGAAAATTCAGTCAGAAAGTTATTATGACCTGAATGAAAGCACATGTTCAAAAAATAATGGGGTGTGTGGTGCACGCCTACAATCCCAGCACATAGGGCACTAAGGCAGGAAAGGCAAGTTCCAGGCCAGTCTGGGTTACATGAGGAGAGCCTGTCTCAAAATAAATAAATAAATAAATAAATGAAAATAAAAAGCAACAACAAAAAAAGATGTCATTACATAGTAATTACAGGAACAGGTATATTTATAGCACCAAATACCCATATTTACAAAAGAATGTCTCAAAAAAAAAAAAAAAAAAAAAAATCAATGAACTCAACTGCCCCTTCAAGAAAATAGAAAAAGGGGGCTGGAGAGATAGCCTAGCGGTTAAAAGCACTGACTGCTCTTGCAGAGGACCCAGGTTTGATCCCCAGCACCCACATGGCAGCTGAGAACCATCTTTAACTCCAGTTCCTGGGGAATCCGACGCCCTCTTCTGACCTCCGAGGCATCGCACAACACAAGTGCACAGACCTACAAGCAGACAGTACATTCATACACATAAAATAAATAAATAAATAAAATTTAAAAATTAAAAAAAAAAAAAAGAAAATAGAAAAAGAACAAATCAGAGTTATAGTGGAAGTAGGCACATAAAGAACAGGGCAACAGTTCTAGAATTAATCAACAATAGGAACTAGGTTTGGAGGAGGCCTGCAATCCAGACCTTGTCTGGAAAACCAAACAAAAAAAAAAAAGAGGAAGCCAGACTAGGAGAAAATACTTGCTCCTGACTTGTATCCACACAGGCCTGCAATCCTGGCATTGGGAGGGTGGGACGGGCACAGGAAGATGCCTGGAATGCATTGGCTAGCCAACCCAGCCAATCAGTGAGGATAAAAGAGGATACTTAAGCCAGCTTCTGGCTGCCAAGACCACCTGCACACACACGAGAACCTGTGCGCACACACACACCATATGAGCACCTACACACACACAAGCACCTGCGCACACACGAGCACCTGCGCACACACACACTCAAACAACTGCGCCCACACAAGCACCTGCATACACACACACAAGCACCTGCACACGCACAAGGACCTGTGCACACACGAGCACCTGCACACACAACCACCTGCACACACGAGCACACACACACAATGAGCACCTGCGCACACACATGAGCACCTGCACACACATGAGCATCTGCACACACACACGAGCACACACATAACCACCTGCACGCGCGCACACACACACACACTCACACACACACACAAGCACCTGCACACACAAACCTGCATGCACTCACTTCACTTTCTTACAAGAAGGGAAAATTGAAACGAGTTAGACAACACCTCTATCACAGTAGCTACAACTAAAGAGTATGGCCACAGGTCAAGCTCTGGAAAGGATACAGAGGGATGGACTGTCTACTGCTAGTGAGAATAAATCATTTTGGAAAGGGACTTCAATTTCTTAACACAGTCATCAGTCTACTACTGCTTTCCAAAAAACAAATGAAAATACACAATCATTATTAAAGACTTATGAATGTTTATAGTTGTTTTATCTGTGATAAACCCAAAATGAAAACACAAATTTATCCAATTTAATAAGCACACTTCTATAGACACACACTGTGTAAATGCTTGCTACAACACATAAGAATTCAAAATAATGATTTACAGCAAAAGCAGCCAGAGTCCTACAAATAAAAAGAACCACATGCTTCTGTTTACAGTAAACTAATCTCTGGTGACAGACCATCAGTGACTGCCTGGAGAGTGATACCATAGAGGGAGGGAGGAAGCCTGAGTGAGCAGGTGTAGTCCCTCCCTCCCCTACAATGGCCTACACACAGGTCAAAAAGTTCAGTTCCCTCCCTTCCTGCCTCTTCTTCCCCTCCCTTCCTGCCTCTTCACCCCTGCTCTCTCCTTGTTTTTTTTTCCTTTGTCTTTTGGTTTACTTCTGAAAAAGCTTCCCTTAACCATTGGTGTGGAAGTCACAGGTGCAACACACACAAGCACAGTAGGAAGGAATGGGCAATAGTCTCTCTCCCTCAGCAGATTCTGGTGAAGACTCTAGGAAAGTATACTGAGTACTCCCTAGGACAGGTGCACTGGTTACACTGTGGCTAAGCAAGAGAACACACAGTAGTTACCTTAAGTCATCCTGTACGTGTGACGACACATGTAGCCAGAGGCCAAGGAAATTCTACCTGGGTAGGACTAGAAGCCAGGGTAAAACAAAAGTCAAGAGAGACTGCTGGGGCTGAAGAGATGGCTCAGCAGTTAAGAGCAGTGACTGCTCTTGCAGAGGTCCAGGTTCAGTTCCCAGCACCCACGTGGTGGCTAACAACCCTCCAGTTATTATTAGCTCCAGTTCCAGAGGATCCAACACAGTCTTCTGACCTCCACAGACACAACACAGGTGCACCTACATACGTGCAGGCAATACACTCATATATGTTTAAAAAAGAAAAACTTTAGGGCTGGAGAGATGGCCTAGCGGTTAAGAGTGCCGACGGCTCTTACAGAGGACCCGGGTTCGATCCCCAGCACCCACATAGCGGCCGAGAACAGTCTGAAACTCCAATTCCAGAGGACCTCCAGTTCCAGGGGAATTCCGAGACCCTCTTCTGACCTCCGTGGCATTGCACGACACGGGTGCACAAACTTGCATGCAGACAGTACATTCAAACACATACAGAAATAAATAAAAATTAAAAAAAAAGAAAAACTTTAAAGGGAAACTCCTGCATAAATGCATGTCAGTCTAATCAGGTTTATTCTGCTCAGATCCTAGAGAAAAAAAAACTCTTTGCTCTTACTTTGCTTAGCCACACTAAATGGAAAAAGACAAAACAAAAAAATGACAGATCCCTCAGGCCCCACTGCAGAGGGGTGACCACACCTCTGTGAAAGGGAATCACTGAAGACACAAGGACAACCAGGCCACTGCTCAGCTCCCACTCAAAACCTCAAGCCACAAGAGCTCTTTCAAAAGGAACAGCTGCATCAGGCAACGCTAAAGCTACTGCCCTAGCATTTGGGCATCTTGCTGTAGTGAACCTTTTTTAGTTAACTGAAATCAAGAAACTTAGTGACAAGCCAGCCATGGTGGTACACACATACAATCCCAGCACCTGGGAGGCTGAGGCAGAATTTTTGTGAGCCTGAAGCCAGCTTGGGCTACGTTAACAAGACCTCGGTCCTCCCTGACCTCCCAGAGAACAGAGCAAGTCAATGAGCGGGCACAGCACTTGCAGACCAAGGGGAGTGAGGCACTGAGCCGCATGCCCAGAGCACAGCCACATATAGCATGTGGGAAGAAACCCACAGACGGTGCAATCCCAACAGACCAAGAGTCTATCTTACTCCCCTACACAGCAGGGCTGACTTAGACGCACCAATCTAACATGAGCAACATTACAATATGTAAACCCGTCGGTTTATAAAGTCTCGCAAAGCCATTTAGTTTGATCCTTGCAATAAATAGGTATTATGTGCCCTCATTTACATATACATACTGAATATGAGGCTCAAAAGGTTAAGTGACTTGCTCAGTCCTCAAGGTTACCAAGTAGAAAATGGACATTTAAACCCAGATCTTCCAAGGTCAAACACCTACATTCCCTCCCCTTAAACCCTACAGGCCTGAGAGCTTTGTTTATGGAACATTTCATAGAAAACCTGATCTCCTAATAAGGAACTGCCAGAAAGCCTCAGAATATGAACTCCTGACAGGACTGGCAAGAAGACTGATAGTTGACAGTTCTCACAGGATGCCAACAATTTAGTTAGAGGAAGAGAAGCGAGAAGCAAGCTCCAGCGAACAGGGGGGCCGCGAGGCTTACCTGAGTGGAAGGGGAACTGCTGCTTGGCCTCACCGGTGTGCGCATCCCAGATGATTGTTGTCTGAGAGCAAAAGGAAAATAAAATTCAATTGACCTGAAGTTAAAGAGTGTATCCTGAATGCAGGAATTAGCTGCCTGACTGTATTACGGCAGAATAAAACCTCAACTTTACTCTAAAAACACATTTTTATGCCAGGCACATAGGCTGTCTATGCTTGGGAAGAAATGATGATGAAACAGTCTAATGTTTCCCTTGTATTAGACTGCTTAACACACTACTCAAATGCTGTGTTGAATGGGAGTTTTGCAGTGTGAGTTATAAGTTATTAGTACAGTGAAAGCAGCTAGTTCTAAATATTGAAAAAAATGTGAAAGTCATATTAAAAAAAAAAAAATCAGGTTTGCAACCAGCCCTGGAGACTCAGTAATGGATGGAGTTAGAAGCTGTTATGCTAAGTGAAGTAACACGGAATCAGAAAATCAAATGATGTATGCTGTCCCTCATTTGTGGATCCTAGCACCAAATCCATACATGTAAGTATAAACCATGATGCAACTGCAGGGACCAGGCAAATGAACAGGAACCAGGAAGCTAAAGGGAGAGAGGGACCCTGAGACAGAAGGCTAGTGGGTGACACCTGTTATTAAGGGAGGAATGGAGGAATGGATAAAATCAGGGTATATTAATGGGGGGGGGGAGTGGAAGGGTTACAGAAGGAAGGGGGGTGAGGGGGAGAGAAAAAAAGGAGCCCAAGAGAAGTGGAGTCATAGGAGACTGGCAGTATCAAGGGAGAAATGGGGATACCTTAAATGGAGAGAGCATGGAGAAGACATGGAGGGAAGGCTAGACAGATAAGGGGAGAGAGGAGAGATGAATAATGCCTACCTAGGTTAAAAAAAAATGAGAGAATATTATCTAACATTTATTCACAAAATATACAGACAATACCTCTACATGAAGCCATATTGAAAGATGAAGGCTGCCTATCAAGAAACAGTACTAGAAAGCAGAAACCTTTAGGAATTTTGGCCAGGATAATCCAAGAGACTCCCAAAATTACACAGGCTATTGCCACAGCCCTTGATTGCCTCACAGAACCTGGAGGTAAGACCCTATTGCTGAAGACAGGACATATTTTGGAGACTGGATCTTGAGCGATGGAGCTGGATCTGACCTGGAAGCCACCACTCCTGAAGCTCTCATAGCTGTGGAGAGCACTATGCAAGCCACCGAGGGAGATCATCAACAGATGGTCCAACATCAGCCTCAGGACCAAATATCCTCATTGATGACCAGCACAGCATACGACATCAGTGCAACAGTGGCACTTCCTTCTTGGGGGAAATCAATGGCTAACCAATTGGACCTGAAGCCCACTCAGTGAAAGGAAACTCATGTGTGGTAATGTTAGCCAGATGCATGCCTCTGGAGAGTTCATAGATCTTAGACAATTCCACGAGGTGGGTACATCATTAGGCTAAGGTAACATTTTACTACATCCAAAAGAAGTATCCTTATATTTACAGACAAATATTCCAGACATCACTCAGAAAAGAAGCTTCTTTTTGCTCCAGATGAGAACAGTACAGAGTCCCACAACACACAGACATGATCTGTGAATGGCTCATGCCTTGGTGATACATCTACAATGCAGCCTCTACACACAAGACCCAAGCACATACAACAAGGACCCAAGAAGGCATTAACTGTCTCTTAGCTCTCATTAAGGAAGCTCCTCCACAAAACAGGACACCAGGAATCCAAAAGGGCCTGAATGGCCAAACAATGAAGATGAGGAGTCTACAGGTGTGGTTTCATGGACAGGGTGCCCACATTCAGCTTCACCCACCCAGGGCTCAGGGAACATTGCGGAAGAGGGGGCAGAAAGACTGGAAGAGCTAGGGAGGTGATGCAAGACCAATGGAAATGAATCCTACAAGCTCCTGGGACCCGGTTCATATGAACCTACAGCATTGGTATCAGCATGCACAAGACCCATGCAAGCTCAGCTGGACAAAAACCCGGCACAAGACTACAGAAATGGATAGCAGAGCCCAGCCTTGGCTGAGGAAATATTGGCAGCAGATGGTGCTCAGGTGAGGAAGACCTGGCCTTCTTTAGAAAAGAAACTCTAGCCAGGCGTGGTGGCGCACGCCTTTAATCCTAGCACTCGGGAGGCAGAGGCAGAGGCAGAGGCAGGCATATCTTTGTGAGTTCAAGGCCAGCCTGGTCTACAGAGTGAGTTCCAGGACAGCTGGGGCTACAGGGAGCAAAACAATGGCAATGGAATCTGCGTGTGATAAAGGACACAACATTTTAAAGAAAGAAAAGAAAGAAAAGAGACTGGACAGGCTGACTAGAGCTGGGGGAGGAGCTGGCACTGGGGAGGAGCGGGGAGAGTGGTTTGGCACAGTGGACGCCGGCAGGAATGGCGGAGGGTGTGAGCTCCTGGGAGGGTAAGAGGTGCCAAAGGAGAAGCAAGTATAATGGACATTAAGACTTACTGAAAAATTATGTATGAAACACATGAAAAACTCAAAAATAAAGTACCTAGAAAAAAAATAATTTAAAAAAATGGGACTGGAGAGATGGCACACCAGTTAAAAGCACTGGCTGCTGTTGCAGAAGACCAGGGATCAGTTCCTATCACCCATATGGTAGCTAACAACCTCCTGTTAACTCTAGTTCCAGGGGATCTGCTGCCCTCTTCCGACTTCCATGGGTGCTGCATGACACAGGTACACTTACATACATGCAGCCAATATACTCATATACATAGAATATTAAAAACAAAATTAAAAAAGCTACTTCCATCTCACACCACTCAAAGCCAAGAAGACCTGGCTGATGAAGCCCATGGTGGGGACACCCACAGGCCTGTCCTCTCCTTTCCAGATTATGTCACTCTTTTCCGCTCATCTTTTTTTTTTTCCTAGCACACTAAATGAGTCTGAGCCGGTTTGTGTCTCCTCCACTGATACCATCCCATTGATTAATAGCCTGTTCTTTCCTAGATCAAAATCACTTTAAACTGCTCATGATCTGAAAGGTGAGAAAGTGGGGTGACCCAAAGAATGGAAAGAGTGACATCTGGCACCCAGTCTCACACACCACACAGCGTAGGAGGATGCTAACAGATGGGCTCCAGGTAGGCCCATGGCATCACTGTGGAGATAAGCTGGAGACACACAAGCTGTGGGAAGGATGATATTTCATGATGGTCCATATCTCAGAAAAGAATGAGGTGTTACAAAGATAAAAGATAAAACTGGGCGGATTCAGAAAAATGAGTAGATAGGCCACCCAAGAATTTCTATTATTGTCACGAATCTGCACCTGCATTTCCCAAGAATAAAAGTCTATTTAAGTGATTCACAGGAAGGACTAAAGCTACTTTCAAACATTCTTGTTACAAAGTTAGCTGAATGTCCTTTACCTTATCTACACCAGCGCTGAGGATGAAATTCCCTTTCTTATTCCATTTCAATGCAAATATAGGGCCTTTATGCTGCCCCAAGGTGCTAGCAAGATTACCTGAAATTCAAAAGGAGAAACTTTAAAATTACACACTTCATAACTCAGAACAACAATGATGTCAGGAACATGCTTCATTTACCATCTTTAGTCCATATTCTGGCAAAGCCATCATACGACCCAGTTGCTAGAAGTGTGCCTTCACTCTGTGAGAGGAAAACATTCCTTCATTACATGACCAAGAAAAGCCATCCACAATTATAAAAATGCTTTCCATTTCAATCCTGGGGAAGAGAGGACCTCAACCTTGGCTTCAAAAGCTCCTCTGTTTTATACACATGTGAGAGCCAACAAAATCCTGGGACATCCCTTCAAAGCTGTAGGGGCCGGAGGTCCCAAATCTGAACGATGACAGGACTGAAAGTATCTTTGCCACATAGGTTCAGAGGTACACACGTGCTCACAGATGCACATGATCAAGAATGGAGGCAAGTGGAATACTGGAGGATGGTCAAAGCAAAACCTTGAGAGTGATTTTATGCAACTAAAGCAAAATATTCCCAAATACTTCAATTCTGATTCTGACTCTAGGTACAGGGAGCCAAGCCAAAGCCAAAACCAGGATCTAATTTCCAGACTGTGCACACTGTCAAGCTGTCATTCACATTCACAGACTCACATTCCAATCTAGAGAGGTGACATCCTTGTTGCTGGGCACATCCTGCCCTCCTTCCCGTATGCAGTGTCTGAGCACCAGCTGCGTGGGACCACTTGTGCTGTTCTCACTGAGATTCCATATTCTTGCTGTAGAGTCTCCAGACCTTCAAAGTACGCAGGCATGTCTTAAACCCTGACATTCTCAAGCATCTCAGAACGTAAGCAGCACTTTTTAGCATCTGAAACCACTCTCGGGAATAAACATTTCTAGTATTTTTCCTACTCTACATTTTAAACCCCCACCAAGTGATTTTAAAATTCATGAAGAAAAAAAAAAATCCTAAGGCAACATGACTATAAACAAAGAAGGAAAATGAAACATTTATCAATATATATCACAATTCATTCAAAAAGCTATTTCTAGAAGGCACTTCAGAGCTGGAGGCATGCCGATAACCCCCACTCCTAAGGGTCAATACTTTAAGGCTATCCTGGGCTACATAGTAAATCCTGTCTCAAAACCAAAACAAAAAACAAAACCCTAGCCAGCATTCAGAAGCCCTAGAAGAACCTACCCTGATGCCAAGAGGTCGCTAACAGGGTTCCAGGCACAGATGAAAACTTCAGACTCATGGCCCCGTAGCACAACTGCTTTATTGGGAGGAATTTCCACCTCCCCGTCCACTTCCATCATGTCGGCATGGTTGTCTGCAACACGAGAATCAACACGGTCTTTGTCAGACAGAAATTAATTCCTAACGGGTATGGCTATGGCTGCTCCAGTCTCAACAGTGTGTACATGTGCTTCTATGTCAGCAGTGTGTGCATGGGCTTCTATGTCAGCAGTGTGTGCATGTGCTTCTATGTGCTTATAAAGGGTTGGAGATGATGAGGGAGGAAAGGAAGGAAAAGGCTGGATTCAAGCACAGCTGAAATTGCATGCTTTTTAGACTGAACACAACACGTAGCACTACTATTCTGAGTTTCTGCCAGTAGGGGTTGCTGGTATCCTTCTCATAACATCAAAGTTGCCTTCATACCTCAATGGCAGAGCCTCACAGTATGTGAACAGCCAATATCACAAATTTTACTTAGAAATCAAATTCATTTAAGAGTAGGAAAAAGCATTCAGAAACATTTTTAAAAGAACACATAGTGATCTAGGTTTCCAAAGCCCTGGCAATGAACAGTGTGATGTGAGTTGGGGGAGAGGGAGCAGGAGTCACACACACGGGGCCCCAGTGCTCTAAGGAGCCCCATCTGTCTCCTGGGAGTCTCAGCGCTCGCAGCTTACTTGCAATGGTGTGTGCTCCATTCTCCTCCCCATTTGCTGTGTTCTCTCCATTTTTTGCTGATCCTTGCTGGTTAGTGGCAGCTGCAGCGGCTGCAGCAGCTGCCGCATGTTGCTGTGCAAGCTTGTCTCTGTAGGCTTGTTGTCTTGTTTGTACCACATCGGGCATAACAGCATCTATCAGGGACAGAGACTCTATGGGTCGCCCATCAAACAGGGTGCCATCCTGGATTTGGAAAACCAATGAGAGGTTACCTTGAGGGTGACTTGCATTCCATTAACAGAAGAAACAAGATCTTCCCACTGAGAGGGGAGAAAAGCGAGAAAGGCATGGCAAGAGGCAGCTGCGTGGACTCCTACACTGGGGTCAGGCTAAACTTTGCACAAATACGACCGCAGTTCAAGAGGTCATGATGAAAGCAGTAGATAATAAAATGCAGCCCAGATGAAGGAGGGGATTCCAAATCCGGTCAGAGACAATACATTTTCTTGTCGTTTTTCTCTAAGTAGTGAGAACAATTAGATAGTATTTACACTGTGCTGTGCTGTAAATTACCTAGGAATTATTTGAAGTATACAAAAGATTTGTGCAGTGCACACAGACCTGCTGTTTGGCATCCGTGAACAACTGAGGATTTTGCTGATCAGTGTGGGACTGATCCCTGACGATACTGAGAGGTAACTCCTTTCAAATGGCTAGAACCAATTCCCTTTTCGAAAAAGATTTTTAAAGAGATTCATGCTCATCTCTCAAATGAAAATAAACTTCATGCTCTGCGTCCTGGCCATACATAGCTGGATCAAGGCTCTGCAGACTTCTGGTAAACAGCAGGTAATGTATGTTTATTTACATTTAGAAGGTTGTAAGAACCTTGTCACAGTTCCTCCCATACCCAATACCCTGCCTTAGGCCTTAGAACAGAAGCAAATGAGTCTGGCTGTGCTCCAGGGCTGATTTGTGGAATCAGGAAGCAGGTGAGGTTGGCCTCAGGCACCAGCAAGCCAACACCGGAAAACAAACACTACTTTATACACAAACCTCAGACAGGCAGCTAGCATGGAGTTGGCATCCATTACAAATTGGCTTCCAAACCCCAAATAATGCTGGCTTTCCAACTCCTGCACCCATGTGTCTGTCCTCAGAACTCTACAGCAGAGTGCTTCCACAGTAATGAAATGGCTTCCTAGTGCTCACATAGACGTAGACACACACACACACATACACACACACACACACACACACACAGAGAGAGAGAGAGAGAGAGAGAGAGAGAGAGAGAGAGAGAGAGAGAGAGAGGAACAGAAATAAGTTCCAGACGATGTATGCCCAGCTCTAGAGCCGTAGCTGCTACGACCTGGCTGGTACTTTCTGTGAGGCCAGTGAAGCTGAGGTCCTACCGAATAACAACCACTTACCTCGTTGATACTGACTTCTGCCTCTACATACTGTAGACCTTTCTGGATGATAGAGATGAGCGCAGCAGGTGGAACGAGGGCACCATTTATGTTGGACTGACTAATATGGCTTTCTATACCAAAGGTAAACGCTGAATGGGAAAATCCTAAAAGCAGAAGAAAATGTGAGAATTTACTTTCCTAGCAACACACTAAATTGCAAATGAAACAAATTATAATCTTTGACAATCACATTCCATTATTTGAAACTCTGGCTGGACAGCTAAAGTTAAGTATTTTTTTTCAAACAAAAGTAGTATTAAAATCTAAATGTTAGCCTTTTGTTCTCCTTTGCTAGCAATGACGCAGTGCAGGTCTGGTAATTACTAGCATCTACCATGTTACATGGCTCCAGATTTTCTCAATTTAGCAGTTAACACACAACTACCTTCAAGGAAATACAACAAACTTAAAAGGCAGAAAAGCTGCTAGGCATGGTGGCGCACCCCTTTAATCCCAGGACCCAGGAGGCAGAGGCAGGTGGTCAGATTGAGGACAGTCTGGTCTACATAGCAAGTTCCAGGACAACTGGGGCTACAGGGAGATCCTGTCTCTAAAAAGCAAAACAACCCCCTGAAAACACAACACAACAATAACAAAAAAACCCAAACACAAAGTTGAAAAAGTCTTCAGAAATCATGGAACTCAACTGTTTCACTGAGACAACTGTAGCCAAGGTACTTATGCAACATTCATTGTTTCTGTGGTTTGTTTAAACTTTACAAACTATCTAACACTTTTAATATTTCATGGCTTTTTAAAAAAGCCTAAGAAAATAAAACTAAAAAATAACAACAAAATTGTAACCTTCACCAAGGCTGAAGATGTCGGCAGAGCACTGGCCTAGCATGAAGGGAGCCGTGGACTCCGCAGCAGCAATAGCAGCAACAGCAGCAACAGGTATGACGGTGCACACCTGGGGCCCAGCCTTGGGAGGCAGCGGGAGGCTCAGAGGCCAAAGTCATCTTTGGCTATAGATGAAGCCAGCCTGGGCTACCCAAGACTGTTTTTATGTACATAAAAAGAAAATACAACACTTAAATTCATATACCATTTTTATGTACACACAGCTTTTTTATTTTCAGTGTATATTTTTCCCTGAATTTCTGTGGATTTCATATAATGTCTTAATCATATACCTGCAGCCCCCAGAGCCTGCCTGCAGAACTTCATGCACTGTGTTTTTCATTTTACTTATTTTTATTTTTTTTGTGTTGAGTGTATTGCCTGCATGTGTAGGTGCACCCTGTCTTGCAGTGCCCTTCAGGTCAGAAAACAGCTTCAGATTACCCTGGAACTGGAGTTACACCATGTGGGTACTGGAAACTGAATCTGGGTCCTCTGCAAGGGCAGCCAGTGCTCTCAACCGCTGAGCCCACTCTCAGCCCCACCCATTCTGTCTTATATGTACAGTTGAGTGTGTGTACCCAGCTGTCTCTGGGGTTGAGTTCATCCACTGGAGTCTGTTCAGCCTATCTAGCACCGTTCCCTTAATAAGGGTCAATTCTCCCTCACCACAATCAGCTGCCAACAGTTCCTCGGGGAAAGTTGGGGAACTGGCCACTTCCCAGCTCTATGCTGAGTTCTGTCTGACTGAGTTTGCATGGTCTTGTGCGTGCTGTCTCCACTGTTGCAAGTTCATATGAGCAAGTTCCCAGGAGCCTGGAAGACTCCATTTCCCGGTCATGCACACATTGCTTTTAAAAAGTACTAATCTTGGGGCTGGAGAGATAGCCTAGTGGTCAAGAGCACCGACGCTCTTGCAGAGGACCCGGATTCGATCCCCAGCACCCACATGGCGGCTAAGAACCGTCTGTAACTCCAATTCCAGGAGAACTCCAGTTCCAGGGGAATCCGAGACCCTCTTCTGACCTCCGCGGCATTGCACGACACGGGTGCACAGACCTGCATGCAGACAGTACATTCATACACATACAAAAATAAATAGGGGTAGTAGCAGCTGCAGCTATGTTGCTGTGTGGCTCCCAGCACCTCGCGAGGAGACTTGGATGCCTACACCGCATTCTTCTGGCCTCGACTCAGACCCGCCACCGGAATGCGACCTGCATCGATCNTTTTTTTTTTTTTTTTTTTGTATTTTTTGAGACAGGGTCTCCCTGTAGCCCCGCTGTCCTGGAACTCACTTTGTAGACCAGGCTGGCCTTGAACTCACAAAGATCCGCCTGCCTCTGCCTCCCAAGTGCTAGGATTAAAGGCGTGCGCCACCACGCCCGGCACAGTTTGTAAATTTTTAAAAAGCAGTGAGTTCCCAAATAGCTTGGGCTGGGAAACCAACTGCTCCAGAAGCAGTGGATGTCACCTGAGCGGGCTCCTCACAGCTACTCCAGCTGTTCCTATCTCAACAGCACAGGTGGGAGGGGGAGGCAAACAGATGTTTAAGACCTTGATTTTAACCTCTTGGTTTCCTCTCCAGACCACTTTGTTCAAAAAGCACACTTAAGAGCTTAATGTTTTGTTTGTTTGTTTGTTAATGTTTAAACCTGAGGTCAGAAGGCCCGTTGCCGGCAAAAGCACAGTGAGGGACAGGTGAGAGGCACCACCCCAATCATCCTTCAGGAAGCCCAGGATTTCTTGAATCTGGCTGGGTTTCAGATCAGCCCCTCAGAAAGGTTAGACTACAGGCTTGGCAGATGAGAAAGAACTCAGGTAATGAGGTTAGAGACTCCCGCTTAAACCAAATGCCACTGCCCCAGTAAGTTCAAGATGGGGAAGAGGGGACAGAGAAGTGGCTTGGAGATTCCAGAAACTGAGATAGGAGGCATCACTGTAGACAGCAATATGCTCGACACCATACATACGTATTCCACTGTAATACAAATTAAGGGTGAGGAAAACAGGAGAATAGTCACCAGCCTTGGCAGTAAGGGTTCAAATCCACCTGAGATGGCTATCCTTAAAAAAAGAGGTTTTAGCCGGGAGTGGTGGCGCACGCCTTTGATCCTAGCACTTGGGAGGCAGAGGCAGATGGATCTTTGTGAGTTCAAGGCCAGCCTGGTCTATAGAGTGAGTTCCAGGACAGCTGGGCTACAGGAGACCCTGTCTCAAAAAGACAAAAAAAAAAGAGGTTTTAAAGGCCAAATAGGGCCATGGGAAAGGTACAACACAAAACCACCCTCCACCTGGAGTGGGGTGCTCAGAAGGGCTCCGCTGCCCCTGGAGGTCTGCGCTGTAGAGGGGCGAGCCCGGTCGGAACCCCAGGACTCGTCACAGCTGTACCTGCTGCCAGATTCCCAAAGTGCTTTCATTCACCTAAGATTATAAACTGAACAAGATCTTGGCTTTCTATAATTCTGCTTGAATGCAATTTCAGTCAGAATTGCTGTGTTCAGACCTTGTTTATAACAACCAATGACATGCCCAAAAACATCCCAGCAGTGGGAGGTGAAGCCAAGCTTTGACAAGAGTGCTGACTGAGGTTAGGGTTTGATTGGTCAGTCTTGGAGAGAAGCACCGAGTTTTCTCAGGTAGCTAGAAGATAACCTGGAATAGCCACCGGGCTGTCCTGGCCCCTCTTCATCTAGTTGGGCCTGGAGACGGTCTCCTTGAACACGCTGGCTAGCACCAGGCAAGGCTGCGCAACGTTTTCTCTAGTTCTAGCCATGGCAAACACGGAAGCCCAGTAGTGCAAGTCTCAGAACCGCCGTTCTCTTCCATCATCCTCATGCCTTATACCACTAACCCCCACCTGGTGTGGTGGCTCTCGCACCCAGCTATCACAGCTCTTACCATGACGCCGCAAACTCACAGACTCTTCCTGGCACGCAGCCTTGTCTTCTAGAACCCAAGCTCAGTCCCCAGCACACCTGGACAGCTCCTGCTCTGAGGCCCTCCCAGCTGCTCTGAGCCAACTTCAGGCTAAAGCTGAATGATGGCAGTACCACTTTCATCGAGCCCCTCGGGCCCTTAACGAAGTCCTAACCTAGAACACACACCTACTTTTGGAATCTGGCTCCATGTCTCTCCCATGCTCCGTTTCCCCTACTACGCAGGACAGCCGCCATGTTCCCAGTGCACAGAAGTGTAAGTGATGGCAGACGGCCCTTCCCCATATCTCAGTGGGAAGTGAGTCTTGTCTCACTACTCCAGTGCTAATCAGCTTCCCCTGTGCTGACTGCACAAGTCACAAATGCAGGGGAACACCAGACGGAACAGTGCATGCTGACGACCAGACATGGCTGCCGACGACCAGACATGGCTGCTGAGGAAAAGGTGGTCCCGGGAGGTTTTGTTTGTTTTTTGTGATTTTGAGACAAGGTCTCCCTGTAGCCCCAGCTGGCCTGGAACTCACTTTGTAGACCAGGCTGGCCTTGAACTCAAAGAGATCCACCAGCCTCTGCTGGAATTAAAGGTGTGCGTTCTACCATGCCCACCTTGTCTGAGTTTTTAAAGTGTTGGTGTTTATTTTTCACTTTTTAGTCTTTTTTTGAGACAGGGTCTCCCTGTAGCCCCAGCTGGCCTAGAACTCACTCTATAGATCAGGCTGGCCTTGAACTCACAGAGATCCGCCTGCTTCAGCCTCCCAAGTGCTAGGATTAAAGGCGTGCGACGCCACACCTGGCAAGCTTATTTTTCATGTAGATAAAAAGTTTAGGTAGAGTGCTGGGATGCTGAGATGAAACCCAGGATCCCAGCACTCCAGATGCAGAGATGGAGCCCTCAATCTGACGGAAAGGTTTTAATACAGTAATCCTTTAATTCTGAGGACCTAGTAGGTTGCCTAACTGAATATAGTAAACATCTATTAAAACAGAATTCAACTCCAGCATAACATTTTGGCATATCTAAGAATATGACTCCTGAAAAACCTATACCTTGTCTTTCTTTAAAAAGAAAAATAAGCTGGGTGTGGTGGTGCATACCTTTAATCCTAGCACTTGGGAGGCAGAGGCAGCAGATCTTTGTGAGTTCAAGGCCAGCCTGGTCTACAGAGCGAGTTCCAGGACAGCTGGGGCTACAGGGAGACCCTGTCTCGAAAACACCAAAAACAAAACAAAACAAAACAACAACAACAACAAAAACCAACTAAAACTGAAACCAGATCTGTGACCCCACCCCCACTAAGGAAACTTAGAAAACTTCAGGAGAGAAACTCTGTAGGAACAGTTTTAGAATCACACATGAAGGGCAAGGAAGGGACTACCTAAACCTCGGAACTGCTCAAGTGCAGCTCATTAAAACAGCCTTTGTATGACAAGCCCAGCACGTAAGAGTACGTGTATTAGGGTCCGAGAGGAGAGAGAGCAGCCTGGGGAGGGCTGGGGTGGAAACCAAGGACAGCAGGAAGGCTCGTCACAGAAGGAAGTGCAGCAGGGTGTGGGGGGGGGTGCACCCAAGCACACGCTGGTTACACAGGAGGTCTCACAAACACTACTTTCTGCACTGCTTGTTGAGTAAGTGCTTTGCATAGAGACACTGCTTCTCACAAGGGAACTTGTGAGTTCTGCAGGTCCTTTGCAGGCTCAGGACATGGTGAGGAGAAAATCACCTTCAACGGCCTGGGTGCGGTGAAGGTGCTTGGATAAGAAAAGGAAAAAAAAAAAAAGAAAAGAAAAATTTAAGGCGAAGCTTAACTGAACACAGCAGTGTCCCAGTGGAGGAAGCAGGATCTTCTTTAAGTTTCAAGTCAGCAAAGCCCCAAAATCACATCCCTAGTCTAATAACCACGCGCACTCCTAGTCTATCTAATAAGCTGGGACTTCCACTCCCGGATTTTAGAAAAGGGGAAAGGCAGGAAAGCTGTCACGTGGACTCTTAGGTATGAAGAGCTAGAGAGAGCACGACACATTTTGTTCCGTAAATATTGCTTGTAAAAATAAGATACACAACTGGGTGGCACACGCCTTTAAGCACAGAAACTAGGGAGGCAGAGGCAGGGGAATTTCTGTGAAATTGAGGCCAGCCTGGTCTACATATCGAGTTACAAGTCAGCAGGCAGACCCTGTCTCAAAAGACCAAAAAGTAAACAGAGGAGCAGCAGAACACTTTTCGCCAGTGCACAAGGACGCAGGGTGTGACCTCTATCACTCTCCACATCCCAAACAAGCAAAACCAAAGAAACCGACTGACTAGTTTAAACAGGATGGTGACATCCAGCCAGAGTGTTATTCATGCTATAGTCCAATGCCTGGGCCTTCACAGTGGTCATCTGAAGACTCATCTCAAAGTCTGTAGACATGCTGTGGTGGTCTGAATGAGAATGTCCCCCACACTCTCCAAGTATTGGGGTGTTTTTGTCCCCAGTTGGTGGCACTGTTTTGGGAGATCTTAGAAGGTGTGGCCATGCTGGAAGTATGTCACTAGGGGCAGGCTTAGAGAATTCAAAAAGCCTTGCCAGTCTCCAGCCACTCTGCTTCCTGTGTCCACTTGAAGATGTGAACCTCAGCTTTCTGCTCCAGCCACCATACCGCCCCGCCATGATGGGCTCTAATTCCCTGAAACTGTCGATCGTAACACTTCCTAAGTTCCTTTGGTCATGGTGGTTTTATTACAGCAAGAGAAGAGACTAATACACATGGACAACAGAATTTCTTTCTCTTCTTTAGGAAAGTTCCTCCAAAGCCGGCGGGTGGGGGGACACGGGGGGAACGGGGACGACACACAGAGTATTTAAAAGGAGTTCTTTATGACTGTCATACTGCTTTCCAAAAAACCTCTCACAAACACAGAATCACAGGCAACATGTATATGTTTCCATATATTTCTGCCACACCAGCTGAGCCAATAAAATCAACGAAAGCCAGTACAATTACTAATTAAGACTGGGCAAGTTCTCAGCCAACTATACTAAAGAAGTGTTGTCCTTAAAAGTGTGTCACTAGAAATATGAAATAAAAATTATCTGTGTCCATAAAAAATAGTCATTCTCCTTATAGAAAAGGCTCATTTTCAAGTGTGAAAGACCTTTAATAAACGGCATTTATGGTCAGTGGCAAACATATGATGTCAGGTGACAGCCCCTTTGCCCCACGCCCCTGCAGCTAGTCATCTTCCCATGGAAGCAGGAGGATGAGGCCGACACAGCAGAACCTGCACTCCCTTCCGGCGAGGCACATTACTGAGAGTCAGTTTAAGCTCACTCCATCCAATCCATTGCTATGGTGTTTATAGACGGCCTGGCTATGAGGTTTGGTATGTGGGAAGGAAGGTTACCTACACCATTAGATGAGTCTACAGAGTTACTGACAGTTCATTAACTGTATAGAGGACAACAAAAAGAACTGTCAATGGGGGGGGGGACCTTAACATCAAATATTCAGGCTATTTTGTGCCTACAGTGATCAGGTTTTCCAAATTAAAAATACAAGGTTTTGGGGCTGGAGAGATGGCCTAACGGTTAAGGGCACCCACTTCTCTTGCAGAGGACCCGGGTTCGATTCCCAGCACCCACATGGCAGCTAAGAACCGTCTTTAACTCCAGTTCCAGGGGAATCCAACACCCTCTTCTGACCTCCGAGGCATTGCACGACACGAGTGCACAAACCTACATGCAGACAGTACATTCATACACATAAAATATAAATAAATAAAATTTTAAAAAAATACAAGGTTTTGATGTGTGATCCTGTAACTAAAACCGTTCAAGTATCTTGTGTCCAAAAATGGCTAGATGCCCTCTCAACACTGAATTCTGGAACACTCAAAAACTAATAAATGAGACATCCTGTTCAGGAATTGGGGTCCACTTTATAGTCCACACATACCTGTTAAGCATAGTCTGAAGATAATGCTACATAGCATTTCAGTGAGCTCAAATTTTAACTGAGACCTGTCATAGGTCAAGTGAGGAAGTTCACACTGGTGAATTTTTTTTTAAGTTAAGTTATTCTTTTTATTTTATTTATTATTTTATGTGTATGAGTGTACTGTCTGCATGTAGGTAGGTGCACCCGTGCCGTGCAATGCTGCAGAGGTCAGAAGGTGTTGGATTCCCCTGGAACTGGAGTTAAAGATGGTTCTTAGCCGCCATGTGGGTGCTGGGAATTGAACCTGGGTACTCTGCAAGAGCAGTCGGTGCTCTTAACCACTGAGCCATCTCTCCAGTCCCAACACTGGTAAATCATTACTCCATGATGGTGGACTTCAGCTTTTTGGATAAGAGATGCTTGTGCTCAATAGTGTTTGAGGAAGGACTGTATGTGGTGTGGGGCTGGGCTTGGGTCCAGCAGGCCTGGATCCAGGAGGCGGATGCCTCTTGCAGAACTTAGAAAAGTAGAAAAGAAAGGGGTGGGATGCAGGAGTGATGAAATGGGGGCTGTATACAAGATGAACCCCAGCTCTACCATGGGGGCTGTCTACAAGATGAACCCCAGCTCTCCATGGGGGCTGTCTACAAGATGAACCCCAGCTCTAACATGGGGGCTGTCTACAAGATGAACCCCAGCTCTACCATGGGGGCTGTCTACAGGATGAACCCCAGCTCTAACATGGGGGCTATCTACAAGATGAACCCCAGCTCTAACATGGGGGCTGTCTACAAGATGAACCCCAGCTCTACCATGGGGGCTGTCTACAAGATGAACCCCAGCTCTAACATGGGGGCTGTCTACAAGATGAACCCCAGCTCTAACATGGGGGCTGTCTACAAGATGAACCCCAGCTCTAACATGGGGGCTGTCTACAAGATGAACCCCAGCTCTAACATGGGGGCTGTCTACAAGATGAACCCCAGCTCTAACATGGGGGCTGTCTACAAGATGAACCCCAGCTCTAACATGGGGGCTGTCTACAAGATGAACCCCAGCTCTAACATGGGGGCTGTCTACAAGATGAACCCCAGCTCTAACATGGGGGCTGTCTACAAGATGAACCCCAGCTCTAACATGGGGGCTGTCTACAAGATGAACCCCAGCTCTACCATGGGGGCTGTCTACAAGATGAACCCCAGCTCTACCATGGGGGCTGTCTACAAGATGAACCCCAGCTCTACCATGGGGGCTGTCTACAAGATGAACCCCAGCTCTACCATGGGGGCTGTCTACAAGATGAACCCCAGCTCTACCATGGGGGCTGTCTACAAGATGAACCCCAGCTCTACCATGGGGGCTGTCTACAAGATGAACCCCAGCTCTACCATGGGGGCTGTCTACAAGATGAACCCCAGCTCTACCATGGGGGCTGTCTACAAGATGAACCCCAGCTCTACCATGGGGGCTGTCTACAAGATGAACCCCAGCTCTACCATGGGGGCTGTCTACAAGATGAACCCCAGCTCTACCATGGGGGCTGTCTACAAGATGAACCCCAGCTCTACCATGGGGGCTGTCTACAAGATGAACCCCAGCTCTCCATGGGGGCTGTCTACAGGATGAACCCCAGCTCTACCATGGGGGCTGTCTACAAGATGAACCCCAGCTCTAACATGGGGGTTGTCTACAAGATGAACCCCAGCTCTACCATGGGGGCTGTCTACAAGATGAACCCCAGCTCTACCATGGGGGCTGTCTACAAGATGAACCCCAGCTCTACCATGGGGGTTGTCTACAAGATGAACCCCAGCTCTAACATGGGGGATGTCTCCAAGATGAACCCCAGCTCTAACACATGGGGGATGTCTACAAGATGAACCCCAGCTCTAACACATGGGGGATGTCTACAAGATGAACCCCAGCTCTAACACATGGAGCACAGCTCTTGAGTATTAAAATCAGAGCCTAGTAAATTACTGCCTTTAGCAGTAATAAGTGCACTTTGATTTTGCAGTTTCCATTTAGTCTACAATCCCAAGATGCACCTATTCTATGGCTTCTGAAAGCTGAGTTCAGCATCAATAGGGAAATTATGAATCTCTTAAACACATGAGGTTAAGCTAATGAAGAATTCTTCAACCAAATATACAATGTAAATAAAATAGAATTATCTTTTATTTTATGTGTATGAGTCTGCATGTGTTATGCTAAGTGCACCCATGTTGTGTAATGCCTGCAAAGACCAGAAGACGGCACTGGATCCCCTGGAACTGGAGCTGTGGATGGCTGTTAGCTGCCATGTGGATGCTGGAAACCAAATCACTTCCAAAGATCTATATTCAGAACCACCCCCAATACCTAAATCAGAATTCAGGTTAGAATACATTTACTCAATTGGGAAAACACTTATGAAAGCATTCTGAAAAAATACTGTTAGTTTACCTTTCGAAATGCAGTCTGTAATTACAAACCACACATGGGACATACACTATCCAGCTGCTGGTGGTGTGCAGCTCATATGATCTTACTAAACACACACGACCATGTCACTTCATGATAAATCATAAAAATGGCCTTTAACTTGTGAAGAAGAACATGCTGGTTATGAATCCATGGCTGAGACAATCCCAACACAGCTTTAAAGCGGCATCCAGACATCGAGGGAACAGTGCTCAGCAGCTCGGACGGGCACACGTTTCAACTGTGTAAAGCCGAGAACAGAGAGGCAGTCTGAGCAGTGACATTACAGCCGTACTCACCTGACTCCTGCAAGTACCTGTAAACCAAGAAGTTGACCTCATCGCTGCTTATGCTCATCTTTCCCACTTACACCATGAGGCCACAGCACAGGACACAGCCCTGCAACAGAGCGAGAAAAATGCCTTTAAAGAAAACGTCAACAGTGTTTTAAAAACACAATTCATTTTAGTAAATGATATAAAATGAAGCTTGTACATTGCCATAACAAGGAGCCTCAATTAGTAAATGTTATACAAGTGAAACCCAGCTGGTGCTGTTTCTCTGCAGGTAACACACTATCCCAACGGAGAAGACTCACCAAGGCCTTCAGCATTATATATCAATTTGCATTTGTTTCTTATTCTCCTTAACTCAAAAACATGGCAGGATTTTCAATACAAGAATATGAGTTACTAAGAAAAAGAATAATTTTAGCATGCTGTGCAGGAGCTTGGTCCATGAGCTCTACGTGCCTGGTAGGATTTGCTTTCTCCTTCTCAACACCTGATAAAACAATGTTCAAGTCTCAAGTATCTGTATAAAACCCAGAGGCTGGGGTTCAGGTCCTAGAACCCATTCACTAGATCTTACTGGACATGTTTCAACTCTGAACACGGGAGACGGCAGAGAGACACAACCTGAATATATAGAATTACGCATGGCCATTCTCCTATCACAGAAACAATTAAAGAGGTCAGTAAACGTTTCTATAAAGGACAGACAGTAAACACTTGCGGTTGTGCCAGATACACAGTCTGTTAAAAACCACTCAGAGCTGCCGTATGGCGCAAAAGCAGCAAGATTTAAACAACCAATGTGGCTGTGCTCCAATAAAACTTTATTTGAGGACACTACAATTTATATTTCACAGTAATTATTGTGTGTTAAATATTAGTCTTCCTTTTCTTGCCCTAAGCACATTTTTCTTTTACTGAGAAGGGAATGAGAAAGGAAGGCCTTGTTCTGTGTCCTTTTTGAGAGAGGTGGTGGGCTGGATTTGACCCGTACTACACTGATCACTTTTAAATATATATTCTGGCACCTGCAAAGAACAGAAGGTATCTAACATGTAGGTCTGTGCTAATGGTCCTTCTCTTGCAGGGGTCTCTTAATGGATGGCCCTTCCCTACCACATTCATAGATGTGGGCAGATGTGGAGCTGAGGGAACACCGGCAGATGTGCTCCACGGGCACTGCAGCAAGGCCATCATGGTCAGGGAGAGAAGATTGCCTGCTGCTCCCTTGCCAAGGAAGGTCAAATAAGTGTGCAAACAGGCAAAGAGTGTAGCGTGTGGGCGGCTCACAGGCAAGTCCACATGAGGATCCAAGCCTCAAATTCAAATCTGTTGAATTACATCTAATTATCATCATTAGTACTTTACTACTAAGATGTGAAGACTACTTCCCATTAATTCAAATGTTAAGAGAAAAAAAAAATAAATGTTAAGGCAAATGAAGGGCAAGGATATTTCCACTTAGAAAGTACTTGCTAGATAACAGGCAAAGGACCAGACTAACCCATGGATTTTCTTCCTCTTCAGTATCACCTTCTTTCACTATTGGGGAAGGATTGCCAACCTATGAGATCATCCTGATGTGGGGAGGGGCTCTCAGTCCTGGGCAGCCATTCATCAGCGGCCATGGTGCTAGCTGGGCCACGTGTAGCACTCTACTAACTGTCTCTGGGGCAAAGACTCACTGTGCAACTTCTAACATGGTTACACCAACTACAAACTCAAAGTATAACTAGTACATGCGTGTATACACACACATAGGGAATGAGCCATCTCATAATATGACTGGAAACAGGGTCTCTTAAGGTCTTTAAGTTCAAATAAGGTCATCTGCATTTTATTTGTTTGGTGCCCTTATAAGAAATACACCAAAAGCCAGGCGTGGTGGCGCACGCCTTTAATCCTAGCACTTGAGAGGCAGAGGCAGGCAGATCTTTGTGAGTTCAAGGCCAGCCTGGTCTACAGAGTGAGTTCCAGGACAGCTGGGCTACAGGAGACCCTGTCTCGAAAAGACAAAATAGATAGATAGATTGATAGATAGATAGATAGATAGATAGATAGATAGATAGATAGATAGACAGAAGAGGAGGGCTGGGCATGGTGGCACACGCCTTTAATCCTAGCATGGGGGGGAGGGTGTCGGTCAGCCTGGTTTACAGAGTGAGCTCCCGGCCAGCTGGGACTAAAATACAAAAAAAAAAAGGAAGGCAGGCAGGCAGGTAGGCAGGCACACACCATGGATGTGTGCACTCAGAAGGTATCAACTGGAACAGCACCTGTGGGATCTTGAGAATAGATGTACTTTGGCAGCAGAGTCAGTGGTGTTTGTGACAGCAGCCCTAGCTAAGCTAGAGCTTCTACAGGACAGGAGGCCTTTTTGTGGTCGCACATAGTGACTCAGACTCCTGAGCTCAAAGAACCCTGTACCTCCAACTCCCAAATGGCTGGGACTACAAGGATGTATGGCCACATGTGACTTCATCATCACAAAGTCCAAAACAGGACTTGGTGGCACATGCCTTCAATCCCAATACTTGGGTGACAAAGGCAGGTGGATCTCTGTGAGATTAAGTCTAGCCTGGTCTATACAGTGCATTCCAGGCCAGCTGGGGCTACAGGAGACCCTGTCTCAAACAAAAACAGAAATAACAAAAAAAAGCAGAAAGCCTGACATGGGTAATTGCTCATCTGATATTTATAAATTTAAAAGCCATATCCACATTGGTTGAAACTTTCAGAAAATCAGACTCCGTCTTTGCACGTATCTTGCCCTTTAGAAATCACTGAAGGTGACCAGATGAACTTGATACAGTAACACCTACCATTTTCTGCCACCTAAAGGCCTAGTCCATCTAACAAAACAGTCTCTGGAACAGCACCAAAATAACTTTACTCTCAATTTTCTACCTCATTAAAAAGTTAAAATTCCATCAATGTTTAAGGTAATACCATTTTGCAAACATAAAATACTGTACATTGCAGGAAAGTAAATTTTAAGACATTTCACATTTTCTAAAGTGGGAAGTTTAAGACTAAAAAAAATCCTGACACTATGATGAAAATGCATTTGCAAACTTCGAATCAAAAACATTAAGCTTCTGATACAATCAGGTGATCTCAAGAAGAGACATTCTCAATGAAATGTGTTCCAGTTTATTTTAATATAATAGCAAATAAAAATTAAAAACCAGATGACTGGGTTTTAAATTTTTAAAGTCATCTGATTTCTTAAAGCCTCCAAAGCTGACAGTGTTTAATTCTATGCGTATCAAGTCTATGGTCACAAGCAGACACAGAAGACTAACTCACAAGGCTGTGGGCAATGTGTTCCATTAGAACAGCTCAGGAAGTGAAAGTACATTCCAACAAGCATGAAGAGCTGATTGAGTTCAGACCCCCAGCTGGACCAGAGCAGGAAGGGTCTAGGTCTAAGCCCAGTGTCTACGGTGAAATGGGAAGCAGGGGCGAGACAATCTCTGGAAGATAAGCTGTTGTACCAAGCAGCAAGCAATGAAGAGAACTTGTCCTAACCTGGTGGAAGGTGAGGACCGACAGAAGAGTAACTCTTCTGACCTCCAAGTGCACCACAGCACGAAAACATTCACATAAACACACAGGAGTCCACGTGCACGCACGCACATGTACAGCAACTCTCAGCCTTAGAGTAGGTGCTGTGTATACTATATTTTCAATCATAAGGCTCCGTCTTATGAAATATTCAGACAACTAAAAAGGAGAAAAGATCCTTTGAATCCCAGCACTTGAAGGTGGAAGCAGACGAATTTCTGTAAGATCAAGACCAGCCTGGTCTCCACAGCAAGCTCCAGGGTAGCTGTGGCTAACAGGAAGACCCTGTCTCAAAAAGATCAGACAAAGGGGGGAAGAGGAGGAGAAGGAAAAAAGAGGAGGGGAGGAGGAAGAGGAGAAGGGGGGAGGAATTCTTTTTAAAATAAAAGTCATTGAACCTACAGCTCAGATCTCTTATAAGACACCTTTCATATTTCAATATACTGCTCCAGGGGCTGGAGAGATGGCTCAGGAGTTAAGAGCTCGGACTGCTCTTGCAGAGGACCCGGGTTCAATTCCCAGCATCCACATGGCAGCTAAAAACTGTCTTTAACTCCAGTTGCAGGGGAATCTGATGCCCTCTTCTGACCTCCGCGGCACTGCATGACACAGGTGCACCAACCTACATGCAGACAGTACATTCATACCCATTAAAAAAATAAAATAAATAAAAAAATAAATAAATACACTGCTCTAGCACCTGCAGCTGATAGAAATCTGCAGTCAGCAGAAGGCACCATCCTTGTGATACACAACTCCTTCAGGTCAGTCTCCAATAGTTCACTTGGCACTGTGTTCACTTTGCACAAAGGGTACTTTCTTCTGTTTATAGGTTAATTTTTATGCTATGTTTTAAACAGAACACTCATGTTTAGTTTGGTGATAGAGAACACTGACTTTGAATCTCAATTTAGCAATGTCAAAGGGTCTCAGCAAAGTATCTAGCAGTCAACTAGACTGAAAAAAGTGTAGAGGCAGTTTTATCACCCAGCATGAACTGCAGCTCTAGTCAAAGGATAAGCTGCCTCATGTCCGCAGATGCTGGCTGGGACTCCCAAAACAGGTACAAGAGTGGGCATTTCCAAAGGTGTGCTGAATAAACCGAGTGGACGATGGTGTAGACATGCATCCGGGAAGGGATGGAGGGCCAACCAGGAAATCTAGTGGACCAAGAGGACAGGTCATACTTCTGGTACATCTTCTTAATTTAGGGCAAACGATCCAGTCACTCTGGAAAGAACTGGAGAAGTTGGGTTGGACAACCCAAGCTAGAAACTGCTGCCTCCCCTACCCCCACCCTCAGCACTGGACTGAGCAGAACTCAGGTGAAAGCAATCCGAGCTATCACAGTGGCTAAACAGAGCAATTCAACAGCGCAGTGCAAAAGCCTTCAGAGGTTGGGTCAAACCACCAAGGCGGGTGAGAACTGTGCTTGCAATTCAGATGATCAGGAGGAACAAGGAGATGCAGTGCTGGGCTCAATCAAGTGTGACGAAGAGGACACTATCTAGAAGCCATGTACAGAATGAGAGGGTGACGTTACCACTTGTTGTCTTCAAGGGGCAAAGAACCCAAGACATCAAAACCCAAGCAAGCCACAAGGAAGTTGAAACGGGGATCTGTGGATTATTCTGCACTTGAAATTCTTTGGAAGAGCAAGAGTAAAATGTGTGCAAGAGGGTAAGCAGGTGACTGATAGAGACTGAGTGACCCAGTGTGGATTTTCAGAAAGAAGAAAGTTGTAAAGAAGTAATCGACACTGAGCCCAGAGGACAACACATGCTTTACTAGGTCAAATGAGATGGCTCAAGCCATGGTCAGTGCTCAGGGAACAGAGTAGTAAGGTCATCTCCAACCTCTCTATCAGAAAATAAGCAATAGGGGGTGAAGAATGGAGCAGACTGAGTGCAGAGGGTGGGACAAGCACCGGCTCTGCAGGGACAGCAAGCGACAGATAGACAAACAAGTCCACAGAAGGACCAAGGTATGAAGAGAAAACAAAACCCCACTCTGCCCTAGGTTCACCCTTTGCCGGGCCCTGTCAGCAAGCTACAGAATCTCCAGCTGAAACACGGACACCGACGTACATGTTCATCTCACTGAAAGACGCTTCCTTCCCGCTTCCCCGCAGCCTGTTCTACTGGTGAGGCTCACTCCTTCAGGTCAGGTATGATATATGCTGTTGTGCATAATGTGATCAATGTTTAAATTTAGTAGTTTTACTACAGAATGGCTAAGGCACCAACGCCTTTCATGCAGAGCTGACATCCGCACTAACGTTACCTAACAACATGACTTCCCAGCACCCAGGTAGGAGCACCTGTGTGGTGAGAATCAGTTATTGTTATTTTTCCATTACCATGTACAAACAAAAGCAAAACCAGATGTAAAGTTCTTCCTGAAGAATATTAATATCTTAATGCTGGCATGTCCTTGTAATAATCCCAATAACAAAATGTCAGGCTCACATAAAGCCTCTGTGGCTGGAGCTGGCCTGGCTGCTTCCTCACAGCAAACACTGAGTTTACACTTCAAAGAACAGGACAACCTTTTGGTCAGGCATCTCACAGACATTTCATACAAATCAATGGGGTGAAACTGTCACTTCCAAGAAAATAATAATTTGTTGGCAAGGATTAAACTTAAGCTTTTAAGCAAAAATCTGGATTTTGGAAACACTGTTAAGTGCTTGCTAACGCCCAGGACGTAATCTTTACTAATGAGGAACGTGGATTAATTAATGCCTCTGATGTTTCCATACTGTATCAAAGACATGTGAAAGGCTTTTCGAACTTAGTGAGTCAATATTTCACCAATGGCCAGTACAAAATTATGCATGATGAGGGCCCATGAAGTGTGGAAAAGGCTAGTCTATTTGGCCCAAAAACATACAAAAGTTCACTAGTAATTTCAGGTCCAGCATCACAAGGAACCATTAAAAATTGCATTTGTTGAGATTCAGTCCAGTAACACAAAAGAATATCCAACTTATTTAAAAAAATGATTTTAACTTGAAAGCTTTCCAGCTATGTCTCTGGGAGGCCAGAGTTCCCAGACCCTTCCAGTGTAGCCCCTCACCCTCACAGGGCAGAGCGGATGTGGACACCCAGATGGGCAGTAAGCCAGAGATGGACAGATTTGCAAGAGCATCAAACAATGTGGTGGCCTACGCCTTTAATCCTAGCACCCGGGAGACAGAGGCAGGCGGATCTTTGTGAGTTCAAGGCCAGCCTGGTCTACAGAGTGAGTTCCAGGACAGCTGGGGCTACAGGGAGACCCTGTCTTGAAAAGACCAAAAAAAAAAAAGCCCATCTAAGCATTTTTCTTGGAAAACACTTTCATTTCATAAAACACATGATTTGTGTTGCTATGTTAGGCATTGGGGTTACATATAAGTATTATGAATTTTTACAATAAAAAAGTATCTGACACAGTAAATATGAACACAATATTAACCCACAACAAAAGCTCTTTGGCAGGATGTGGTGATGCACAACTTTAATCCCAGTGCTAGGGAAGCAGAGGCAGGAAGATCTCTGTAGGCCAGCCTCATCCGTATACTGAGTTCCAGGTCAGCTGGGGCTACAGGGAGAACCTGTCTCATAAAAACAAAACAAAACCAAAAAACATGCTAACCAAATGTGCTGGATAGCTTTAGTGTCAACTTGACACTCCTGGGTTGAGGGAGCCTCAATTGGGGAATTGGCTCCATTGGATTGGCCTGTGGCCACATCTGTGGAGTATTGTCTTGACTGTCCAGCAGTGTGGGAGGGCCCAGCCCACAATGAGTGGTGCCACCCTGGGCAGGTTGTCGTGTACCGTATAAGAAGGCAGGCTGGACATGAGCCAGAGGAGCAAGCCGGTGAACAGCATTCCTCCATGGCCTGTGCTTCAGCTCTTGCCTCCAGGTTCCTGCTTTGGGCTCCCTAAGTGATGAACTGTGACCCGGGAGATGTAAGAAAGCTGAATAAACCCTTTCCTCCCCAAGTTGGTGTTGGTCGGAGTGTTTTGTCACAGCAATGGAAGACAAACTAGGACACCAAACAAAAGCTGTGTGTAGTTATCAATAAATTTAGGCTGTAAGGGCACTGAGTTCCGAACCCCCAGGGGTTCCTGACATGAATAGTCTCACTGTTCCCTAAGTAGTACTGTGAGTGCTCACCGCACCTAGCAGTACTGTCATGCTCTCTCGGTCATAGTTTCCAACTACCTCGAGTGTTACAGATTGTAACCTGACCTAGATCTTTGGTTTGTCCTTATGTGGGAATATGCATTAGGTATCCAAAAACCTATACCAAAAAACCTATACCTAACACAGGCACTGACTTAAAAGCCATAAATGTCATATAAGAAAGATTAAACACATTGCAGGTACTCTAAACCATATCAGAAGAGAAAATGAAGCCGGGCGTGGTGGCGCACGCCTTTAATCCTAGCACTTGGGAGGTAGAGGCAGGTGGAATCTTTGTGAGTTCAAGGACAGCTGGGGCTACAGGGAGACCCTGTCTTGAAAAGACCAAAAAAAAAGAAAAGAGAAAATGATAGCTTTTTGGAGACCACACTTCTGTTCTTTACACACACACAGGAACTAACACTTTTACTGAAAATAAGTGTTCTAAATCATGCATTCTTCTGAGTTCTGTGCTCTATACCTACCATGGTCCTGAAGTGCCAGAGCAATGCAGAGCTGTGAGGAATGAGGAGGAGGGGCTAGGAGGGCAGCAAGGGCAGATCTGGGCAGTTCAGGGACACACATGCTGAAGGTGTCCCTGAGGAACTCCACTGTGTGCCACCAAGTCAAGACACTGAGGGAGGGCACTCATCTGGGGGGGGGGGCACCACAGCGTGCCTCTCCCTCCTGGAAGCACTGGCTTCCAGGCACATCACTGGCGTTCAGTGGCACAGTCTCCACCCCTTCCCTCCCCCTGAGCTCTCTCCTGCAGGCCACATTTGCCTAAGAGATCTTACAAGGACAGGCAATGCAGCTTCCTTCACAATCCATTTGGCCATGAAGAATACAGGACACTGCAGAACCATCTACCACACACCCAGTTGAGAAGTGACACAGAAAAGGGAAGGCGCCAGCTGAGCACCAATTCTGAGATCCTTTCAGTTGGTTTGGGTATAGCGGCTGTCTCTAGACCTGCCCTTGTAGACCCTGAGAACGAAGACCACCCAGAGTGGAGAGCAGAGCCGCGCATGTCTAAGCACAGCAAAGCGTGGTCCACACGTGCAGTCAGTTGTAGCTTCTTCAGAAGTTGTGGATGAATGAGAGGCAATCACAAGGCAGCAGGGCGCCTTCTCCTCAAGCCTCTGTTCCTATCCCATCATCCACTCAAGGCCACTGAGACCCTCATCAGACAGAACTGCGAGCTGAGCTCTCCCCAGCCAGCACCCTCTCTCCCCAGACCCCATGTTCAGCCCAGGTCCCTGCCTCGAGAGCTTCCTTCTCCCCTGAACCCAGCTCTGACCTCCAACATCCAACACATACACATGCCCTGCTGTCCCTGAGCCCACCACCCTTTTCAAACAGTGCTAGACTTGGGGTTTTCCCACTGCCCCAACCTTCAAAAAAAAAAATCAAACCAAATCAAAACAAACCTCCCCATGGCCCTTGGTAAAGGAAGGGTGCTCATCCCATTCACAAGGATATAGGTCCCTCAGGACATAGTCCCTTTTTCAAGGTCTCACTGGGGACTAGATTTCAACACGAACCATGAAAGGACACAGCATGCTGACCACAGCAGAGATGTCAGGTGTGACAACACTTTACTGGCCTGTATCAGTACCAGTGAAGAGAAAGACCACAAAATGTATGCCACTTTGGTATAGTATAAAAGAAAAAAGCACCCATGTTCAAGAGCGTGATGTGAATGTCCTGAAGTCTAACCAGCACTCAGCATGGATCAGAGGTGGTGGACATGTTAACACACCACGGCACAATTATCCCAGTCACATCTTGGCCTTTGGCAGAGATCAAGAATACAATTACTCAAATATGGGAATATCACAGTATAAATGATCAATTCCTCTACCAGTAAGTGGAAGAGATTTTAAACACTGTAGCACCCTTAGGGTGTAGCCCTGTAATAAAAGTGCTACCCCAGCCCATACACAAGGTCCAGGGTATGATCTTCAACACATCCCAAAAATTAAAAAGCAAAAACTGGAAAAAATGCTGCAACTGAAAAAGCGAGGAGTAGCCCGTACCGGAGACATGTCAGAAAAAAAACGAGGAGTAGCCCATACCGGAGACACGTCAGAAAAAACGAGGAGTGGCCCATACCTGAGTCACATCAGAAACCATCCAGATTCAACTACAATGAACAAGAAGCGAGGGGTAGCCTGTACCTGAATCATGTCAGAAACCATCCAGATTCAACTACAACGAACAAGGAGCTTTTCCAAAAGCCATCTCCTTTCTGACACCTGTTCACATGCTCTACCTGAAGACACAGGACACAGTCCCTTGTGTCCCAAAGCATTATTCTGGGGGGGAGGAGGGGGTATGTATAGGAAGCCAGAAAACTGATACTTCCTTTTAAATGCTTCTGACATTAAAACCCAGAACCTCAGTAGTACATTTCCCACGTAAAGGACAGACAAGTACAGCCTGCTTGTGCCTCCCAGGTGGGACTCATAATCTTACTAAGAGTTAACATCCCCCCTTTTTTTAAAGATACCTTTCATGTGGATCTTTTTCAGCCACATAAAATTAGAAGCATTTAAAAAGCCTGTGCTTGTCCAATGCGATGATGCCTCACTTGTCTGGCCCTAGGTTCAATGGGGAATAATGAACACATCTGGTACTTGTTTAAGGGCCTAATTGTAGTAACTGGCTTAATATTCAGCTGGGAGAAATATATATATATATATATAAATTTTTTTATTTACTAGCTTTATTTTGTGTGTATTAGTGTAGCCTGCATGTAAACAAGTGTAACTATGCTGTGCAATGCCCAAGGAGGTTAAAATAGGTTGTCAGATCCCCTGGAACTGAAGTTACAGAAAGGCCTGTGCATACTGAGAATTGAACCCAGGTATTCTGCAAGACCAGTCAGTACACTTATAACTGTGGATCCATCTCTCCAGCCTTTGGGATACATTTCTAAAACCCTCATGTTAGCACAAGTTAATTCAAAACAACATTTACGTATAATTTGCCTTGATCAAAACAAAACATCTATACCTGTTCTGCCTTCAAATATCTTTCCAGGAAAACAGCAGTGACATAAGGTGCCTGATTAACTTCACTTGATCTCAACTGCTGGCTTGTGCACAGATGGGGACGTTTCACCAAGGCGGGCAGATCATGTCAGTGGGTAGGCAAAGGGTGGCTGCAACATCCGTGCATTTATACCATGTGTATCAAGTGCCAGTGGGATGTATGTGGGGTTCTCCAGCAAGGAATCAACCCGTCACAGTCAGGCATTAATGCCTTAGTTTACATCAAAACCTTAAAAGCTAACATAATGGTTATTTCAGTGACATAAAAGAACAGACAGAGGGGCATGGTAGTATACACTTTTAATCCTAGCACTCAGGAGGTACAAGCAGGCGGACCTCTGTGAGTTCCAGGCCAGCTGGGCTACAGGGAGACTGTCTCAAAAAAGACAAAACAAACAAACAACCCAAGAAACCAGAGGCTGGGCTCAGTGGTGCCTGAGAGGGTGAGATTTCAAGATCACCCACAGTTTGAGCTTAGCCAACAGATAGGTAAGAAATGAACATACGAGGCCAGGCATGGTGGCACATGCCTATAATTCCAGGTTGAGGCAGGATTATTCATTACATGTCAACCATCCACTCAGCCACACAAAAAACTGTCAATTCACGTTAAGAGATTCCATAAATTATTGACCCGATGGTGATATTTATGAAGCTTCAAAGGAACACTGAAGGAAATATGACTGTGGGGGGTCACAGGCCACTATCAGTGGACCTCACCTGTCTACCACTGTGTTTCTAGAACGGCCTGGCATTCATGGCCTACGTGTGATCCACTTTCATCCCCCCACTCAGTCCACAACACAAACCTAAGAGCTCCCTGGCTTTCTTATTCTAGCCACCTGTGGCCCCTCAGTGGGCCTCTGACTTCTGCTCGGGCTCCGACACCTTTGCCCTCCCTGTGAACATACTCCAGGCTCTGCCTTGGGCTTCAGGACCTGCCCCAGTGCTGTCCAGATGGTCTTGTCTTTGGCCTCAACCTAGACACACACAGCTGCCCGATCCTGGGGCCATGGAGTGTTCTTCCTCACTCTGCTGCTTGCATATGTTTTGCCGGACTTCCGCCTCCATAACCCTGGGGGCCGTTTCCATAACATACCCCACACAGGCTCTAACATACTTCCATATAAAGTCCCCAGACCTGCCGCCTTCATCCAGAAGTGGAGGACTGAGACAACACCAGGTGACGAGTGCAGCTCACAAGCACACCAAGAGAACTGAGAGACAGTCCATCCCGACCCTCATGACAGGAGTCAGATGAGAAAGCAAGCAAGCTAATGTCTCACCAAGGGACACGGGGCCAGCGTGCAGCCAGGCAACGTCAACAACAGAAAAGATGTGGTCTGCAGAAAGGCCAGGGCCGCCACCACGGCCAACCACACTGCAGCGGCTGCCACTTCCCGGCTCGCGGTGCTTTGCCTCCTCACTCACCTGCTCTCATAGCCCTCCTCCGGTCTCAGCCAAACTCTTGTATTCAACTTTAATTCAATTTATGAAGTTAAGTTCCCAACTCTGTCAATGTTCTGTGTTGCTATAGTGCCGAGTCAGGCCGCAGGATTTGACGGGAAGAAACTGGCTTAAGAGTTTTCCCTTAAAAGCAGACCAAATGCTAACAAGCTATAATGCCCCCCCCAAAAAATACTTTAAACATATTAAAAATGGAGACTGGAGAGATGGCTCAGCAGTTAGGAGCACAGGCTGCTCTTGCAGAGGACCTAAGTTCAGTTTCCAGCACCTACATGGCAGCTAACAACATCCATAACTACAATTCCAGGAGATCTGATATCTTCTGAGCTCTGTGGGCACTGCATGACACAGCATAACTTATACACATGTAGCCAATACATTCACACACAAAAAATAATATTCTTTAAAAAAAGGATTCAAAATGTTTTACGCTTCTGGGGGGTGCGAGGCAGGGCAGGGCAGGGCAGGGCAGGGCAGGGCAGGGCAGGGCAGAGAGCAAGCCTGGGCCTAGAACCTTTAGGAAGTGTTCTACCACTGAACTGCATCCTTAGCTAGTGATCAAAACTTTCAAAACAAGTAAGTTAGCACTAGACATCAATGGAGGAACAGGGGTCAGAATTTCAGAGATAAATGGACAGATTTTGATCTGCAAAAACCATTTGCCGTATTGTGCAACCTTCAAATGCTGAACAGGGTCATTAATGACTTCATTTTCCTATGCACTTTTTTTTTTTCCTGGCCAGTTATCAATTAAAATGGAAACTGGGGCCCTGAGAGATGGCTCCCAGGGTTATGGAGGCAGAAGTCCGGTAAGCCATCTGCAAGCAGCAAAAGACGTGGGTTTGAATCACAGCTAACAGCCATCTGTCTATAACTCCAGTTCAGTTCAACACCCTCTTCTGTCTTCTGTGGGCACTGCATGACACAGGTGTACACACATGCAGGCAATACACTCATGCACATAAAATAAATGTAAATTAAAAATGAAAACTGGGGGGCTGGAGAGATGGCCTAGCGGTTAAGAACGCTGACCGCTCTTACAGAGGACCTGGTTCGATCCCCAGCACCCACATGGCGGCCGAGAACCATCTGAAACTCCAATTCCAGGAGAACTCCAGTTCCAGGGGAATCCGACACCCTCTTCTGACCTCCGCAGCATTGCACGACATGGGTGCACAGACCTGCATGCAGACAGTACATTCATACACATACAGAAATAAATAAAATAAAAATTAAAAAAAAATGAAAACTGGCTTCTCTGAAAGGTAAAATGAAAATTAAAAAAACAACAACAACAAAAAAAAAACACAAGAGTTCTTTCCCTCCATTTTTAATCCCTTTCCTCTTTTTTGGTGATACATAAAACTTTGTGTTTAGGTTCTCTACACAGAAATTATACTTCTATTACTTTACTTTTTTTCTTTCTTTTATTTATTTATTTTTATTTTGTGTGTATGAGTCTTATGCCTACATGCGTGCACCCATGTTGTTCAATGCCCAAGGAGGACAGACGAGGCCATGGATCCCCTGGAACTGAAGCCATGTAGGTGCTGGAATTTGAACCTGGGTCTTCTGCAAGAACAGCCAGTGCTCTTAACCTTTGAGCCATCTCTCCAGCCCTACTACTACTACTTTAAAACAACCAACTCTGAGGGGTCTTCAGTCCCTCCAGCGCTCTGGCAAACATTCTGCCTCTACTTTCCTAAAGCTGGGATCTGACTGGTTCTAACTTACTGTCCGAGGTCAATCTGACAAAGCTAAGTGCAGGTTCAGAGTTAACTGCATGAGCTGGTGGTATCATACTTACTTACTGCTTCTGCCTTCCTTATACTGCTGAGACCAAGGTTCTTACCTGGTGAACTTACTACTCCACAGGGATGAGAACTAAGGGAAATAAGCACACTGTCCAGAATCTACCAAGACCAGAGTGTCTGTTAGATGATGTAAACATAGAAGGAAATATTCAGCAGAAAAAACTTGTTGGAAAGGAGCTGTTCACAAAAAGGCAGGCAGGAGGGGGAGGATGGTGTCAGGGGTTCGGTACACGTGTGAGAATGGGGTTGCCACATGGAAACCCGTATTCTACACAATTAATAGATGCTAATAACATTTTTCAAATAATTTATTTTTACCTCTATTTTAATGTAAATTACCTCAAGTGATTTTAAAATAGCTTGGCATACACACAATTCTGTTTGCCCTGGCAATAAATGTGCCTAGGGCAACATTTACAGTCACTAATAGAATTTTCTCTGGTTGGAGAAACAAAGGAAAAGCAAACCACCATGGCGGGAATCAAACTGTCCCTGAGATGGAAATGTCCTAAACAAACTCCATGTATACTGAGTGCATTTTCAATTTTAATTTTGGGGTAATGACTTACAATCCTAGCAAGCTGATGAAACATCGCATTTGAAGGTAAGTAACAGAAATCACCGGGCTGTAGTCCACCAAGGGCTGCTTTGGTATCTTCTCTGCTGGCTCTATCCATGACCATTCATAAACTCAAAGTATTTACTCTTATCCTGAGGGAGGGAGGGAGGGAGGGAGGGAGGGAGGGAGGAAGAAAGGGGAAGAGAGAGGGAGAGAGCCCTGGGCACACACACAGCACAGCAAGAGTGTGGAGTTCAGAGGACAAGGTGGGGGGGGAACAGACGACGACACACGGGACACAAGGCAGGTCAGTCCTCTCCCTCCATGTCCTTTGAGAGGAAAGGCCTGCTGCTACGCCAGGCTAAGTGTTCTGGAGCTTCCAGGGCCTTTCCAGTGTCATGTCAGCTTCAGCCTCACGTCTCCCACAGGAGCTGGGAACATAGCACACGCTACCACACCTGGCTTTCCCATAGTAAGGATTCAAATAGGTTCTCAAGCTTATGTCTTGCCCTTTCCCAGCTGAGTCATCTCCCTAGCCCAAAACATTTAATAACGAAAAGAATCTGGGGTAAAATACTGCCCTGGAAGAAGTCACAGATTCGGGCCCTAAACAGACAGTGTGCACCAGAGCACCAGTCTCCCACTTGAAGACGATGCTGGGTAAGTTTTAAACCCAGGGCACACTAGACAAGTGCTATTCTGCTAAACCAACCCCAACAACCACTGCTTCTGAAGTACAAATACCAGAACACTCAGCTTGGAAATAGGCAGTAACAGTCCTAAGAACAAATAAAGAGCTGGAGCCTGCACAACAAAAGCCTCAACTCTGAGACCTAGAAAACAAGGTGGTGAATGTTAACTGCTGTAGTGCATAGGAGAGACAGGCCAAGACCAAAACACAGTCCAAATATGACCATGTGGGCTACTTTTCAAAAAGTTCTTAGCCAGGTGGCATGGGTATTCATGCTTCTACCCCTAGCACTCTACAGGTAAGGGCTAGGGGACCAGGAATTCAGGACCAGGTTCAGCTATATGACAAGTTTGAGGCTAGCCCAGCCCATGTGAGACCGTGTGTGTGTGTGTGTGTGTGTGTGTGTGTCCTTAAAATAAATAACTTCATGAAATTTACTTTATATAAAATTCACAAACTGCTTAGCCTGATGGGAAGCACATGTTTCAGAACTAGGACAGGAAAAATTTCAACAGAAGCTGAGGTGATACAATAAGCAGCTAAGCAACTCTCATCTTAATTACAAACTGAATTTTAATCATAATAGTCTACCTTTCTCTCATTCCCATTCACACACTACAATCTGATGTATGTGAGAAGGCCATCTACCATGACAGCTTTCCTAGGAGAAGGCTGAATCTGCCCTTTAACAGCATGTGCCTGTCACTCGCAACTCTGTAAGCCATCACACAAATCTGAGCAGTGGCCATTTCCTTTCTAAGCCAGGAACTCATTAACATTATAACAGAACATACTTCTGTGTAACGTGTGTGTGTGTGTGTGTGTGTGTGTGCGCGCGCGCGCGCGCGCGCCAGAGGTCAACATTGCAAGTCTTCCTCAATCACCCTCTGCCTTACTTTTTGAGAAAGGGTTTTCCAGTGAGGTTGAAACTGGCCAATGAGCCGGCAGTATGTGCCTCTCTATCTGCCTGTGACCAGCATTTTATGTGGTTGCTGGGGATTCCAACCCAGCTCCTCATATGTAACAGCAAATGACTTCACCACTCGGCCATCTCCCAAGCCACTAAAATGGAGACTGTTTTTTAAAACAAAATCTAGTCATTCCAACTTGGGTAACATAAAAGTCAAGTACTTCTTCCTTTGGACTCCAATTCCAGGAGAACTCCAGCTCCAGGGGAATCCAACACCCTCTTCTGACCTCCGCGGCATTGCACGACAAGGGTGCACAGACTTGCATGCAGACAATACATTTGTACACATACAGAAATAAATAAAATTAATAAAAAAAAAATCTCTTTAAAATCTCTCCTAAACCTCACTTTGTAAGTGACCAGAGGAAACACTGGGCAGACAATCCCATCAGGCAACCCCACCTACGGCACCACCTGCTCACACAACTGGATCTGCGCATGCACTGACTGTTTTCACAGAGAAGCCCATCTCCCCTCAGCATTCTGAAATACAGCAGACAGCACTTCTCATGTGCCAAGGACTCTAAGATTCCCCCTGCAGGCCTCGAACAGTAGACAGCAGGGCATGTCCTGCAGGCTCTGTGTTTTCTCATGCACACACCTAGCAATTTACAAACAAAGCAAAGAGATTAAAATAATAAACAGAACCACTGTAATGTCCTTAAATAAAAGGTACATGAATCTCAATATTCACTGTGATGGCTGCTCTTGATTGTCAATTTGACCAGTTGTGGAAACACAAACCCCTGTGCACTGTGTGAGGAACCTTCTTGATCAGATGATTTGAAGCAGGAAGACACACCCTAAATGTGGGTAACACCTTCTGGTGGCAGCCCAGGTAAAAGGACACGGCAGAGGGAACCTGGCTTTTTGCCAGCTTGCCTGCAGTCTTGCTGGCAAGTCGACCTATTTCCGGTGCTATGGCATTCTTTCACTGTTACGATAACTAGTTTCTTCAGGCCTCCAATGTAGACTGAAGACCAGCGGCTTTCCAGGAATCACTCTCTGGGGCTTCGGCACCAGTTGGAGATCACTGAGACATCCAGCCTTGTGAACTGAGCAGCTACCAGATTCCCAGCCTCTCCACTAAAGTAGCCACTGTTGTACTACCTAGACCACAGCATGAAAGCCAATCTAACAAATGTCATTTATCTACATACATATACATTCATCCTACCAGTTCTGTTCCTTTAGCAAACCCTGACTAACACATTCATCTTTGCACTTAAGAAAACAAGGTGGTGAGTGTTAACTGCTGCAGTGCATAGAAGAGACAGGCCAAGACCAAAACACAATCCAAATATGACCATGTGGGCTACAAATGAACCCTCACTCCACCACAGGGCAAGTTCTGAACATCCTCCAGCTCCTCAGCTAACCCCAGCCTGCCCGGGGGCAAAGGCACGTCCCTCTGTTAAGGTCTGGTTTCTGCTCATATTTGGTTTGTTATCCTCCTCTTCCTCACAAACTTCATCTTCCACAGGTTATCCACACTGTGCGCTCTGCTTGAGATCCACTGCTCCCTTTTTGTAGCTTTTTTGAGTCAACAAAGCACCATTCAGGGCCTCGCTGAATTGTGAGGGACACCCGAGAGAACCCACAGAGTCAACAAGCTCCAAAGGTCACAACCACAGGTGACCCTGAACCTAGACCTGGGCCTAAACATTCTTATCACTATTCATTTTATAAACATTTAAATATTTTATGTATTTTTACTTTAGGTGTATGAATGTCGTGCCTGCATATGTGTACGTACACCCACGTCATGCAATGATCATGGAGAAGAGGCCATCAGATTCTTCCCCTGGAACTAGAGTTATAGACAGTTGTTAGCCTCTCTGTGGATGCTGGGAATCAAACCCAAGTCCTCTGCAAAAGCAGACAGTGCTCTTAACCACTGAACCATCTCTCCAGCCCCTTAAATTTTAAACTGTATTTTATTTTATGTGTATGAGTGTATTGCCCGCATGTAAGTGCACTTGGGGTGTGCAATACCCGTGTAAGACAAAGGAGAGGATGTCAGATCCCCTGGTACTGGAGTTATGGATGGTTGTTAGCCACCATGTGGCTCCTGGGAATCGAACCCCAGTCTTATCTGCAAGAGCAGCCAGTGCTCTTAACCACTGAGCCATTTCTCCAGCCCTTAATTTTAAAAAATTTAAAAATCAACACCATCCAGAGATGATATAATCCAAAACTACTCAATGCACAGACACAAGGGAACCAAAGATGACAGTGACAGCTGTCATGCCTGACAGGATGCCACGAGCATTATCAGAGACGCTCTAGACACAGCAGGAAAGACCCAGGCTCAATAATGTAAGCAACAGAAAAGAGCCAAATGGAACCTTCACATCTGAAGAGAATGAGAAATGTCATTAGATGACACAGAGTCAGAAAAAGCACAAACACCAGTGCCTGGCCTTGGAAAGGACGAGGAGATTACAGCTGAGAAGACGGAAAACTGAAATAACAGCTCCCGTCCTTAGCTCTTAACAGCAGAGGACAGCAGTAGGGACCCTCACCAACCGACTGGCTGTCACTCCCATCCAATGACCTCCAGGAATCTGGTGCAAACTCTCATGACTGTTTCTAGAGATTGTTCTAGGAGGAGGGGATCACAAGGCCCTAGCACTCCCTGAGGATCCAGGAGCAGTTAGTTAACAGTTGCTGAGGAGGGAGAGATGTTGTCTTCAGTGTGGGAGTCACTGATAAGGTGTCCGTGCTCCTGTAACGATCCAAATTAAATCCACTGGAATGAACACACACGAACACACACACACACACACACACACACACAAACACACACATCCCAAAGCAGAAAAGAAGAAGGGGGGCTAGCTGGGAAGAGGAGGGGTTAAGAGGAGGAGGGGGGCAACGAGAATGTAACTGGGGCGAGTATGATCAAAATATATAATGCATGAAAAATGTCATGATGAAGCCTAGCACATCTAATGGAGAGATGGCCTAGCGGTTAAGAGCGCCGACTACTCTTGCAGAGGACCTGGGTTCAATCCCCAGCACCCACATGGCGGCTGAGAACCGTTCTTCTGACCTCTGAGGCATTGCACAACACGGGTGCACAAACCTACATGCAGACAGTTACATTCATACACATAAAAATAATAATAAAATATATTTTTAAAAAAATGATAATTCCACAAATTGAAGAGCTCTTGGCTTAATAACTATGATAAAGTACATGATAGTAGTTTCTCTGAACACTGAGACCAGGTCTACCAATAACAACAGACTTAGCTTTGCAGTCACATCAACGCCCTAGCTCAACACCCGGGGATCTTTCCACTCTCCTCCAGCCAATACCAGACACCTTCCTTGGTGCTCTGGTTATAGTTTTCAGCAGTCAGAAAAGAACAGCAGACAGAGAAGAAATGACGGCTAGGGCTGGATTTAGCTCATTTCAAGGAGCTGTCTAGCAGGACCTGGAACGCCCATCACTCCAGAGCATATTATGCAAACCAGAGTGGAACTGCTTCTGAAAAATTAAGTTGCTTTTTTTTAAGTATGTGAAAATTGAAAAACAGGTAGAATTTGTTCTTACAATGTATTTTACTTAATCCAATGTATTCAGGACATTATAGTTTCTGACAGAGCTGAGCACCACCCCTTCCACATCTGCCCTCTGTGGTTTCATTTATCCACAGCTAACCATGACTTAAAAATACTTAGTGCAAAATCTAAACACCTGTTTAAAATAGCTCTTATTATATCAGAGTTATTGTTCCGGTTTCATTAGCCTTGTTGTTAATCAAGAGCTCAATGTTTCAATGGTTAATAAATAGCATGAGTATTGTTTTAAAACAAATGAATTAAGTATTTATTTTTAGAAGCCAGCTATGCATCTGTAATCCTACCCTTTGCAAAGCAGAGGCAGGATTAGGAATTCAAGGCTATTCCGTGCTATTTATCAAGTTTGAAGCTAGCCTGGGCAACATCAGACCATGTCTCTGAAAACCAAAACAAAACCAAAGAATGACCTCAACTAACCAATAGAGAGACACAGGCTGTCTGACTATATTAAAACCTAGGTGCAACCTTCTCTTGTCTCCTAGAACATACCTTCTGGGTAAACACACCCATGGACCAATGGTAAACAATCTCTCAAGAGAACAGAAATTGAAAACAAGCTGCTATTCTGATAGCCAATGAAGAAGGCCACTACATGCATAATAAAGAGAACAGTTTATCAAGATTCAACACACACACCCAACATTAGGAATCTCAAATTCATAAAACAATCAGTAGTGGACATAAAAGGTCAGATGGATCCTAATATAATAATATCGGGTGATTTCAATGCCCCAGTTGCATCTCTAGTTGGTGATCCAGACTAGAAACCAGCAGAGAAACCAGAAAGTTAAACTATCACAGACCAAATGGGCGTCACCGCTGCCCACAGAACAGCTCCCCAACAGAAACAGAGTACGCATTCTGTGCAGTCCAAGGAAAACTGCTAAAAAGACTGTATTCTAGGCCACAAACCAAGTCTTACCAACTGAAAAAAAAAAAAAAATCAAAGTAACATCTTTTATCCTACTAGATCATAGTGCAGTAAAACTAGACATAAATAACTAGAAAAACTACAGAAACCACAGGAGTACATGGAGACAGAGCAATACATCCTTGAATGACAAGTGAATGGGTCATGAAGAAATCAGCAAGGAAATAAAGGAGGTTAAGAATCAAATGAAAGTGAAAGAACATCTACCAGGAGATCCAACAGGAAGGTTTATAGCTATTCGAGAGCTTACATTAAAATAAAAAAAAAAAAAAAATCAGTACATTGTATGTACTTCAGGGTTACAAGAATAATCAAGCACCAAAGCAGCAAATAGCAAAAAAAATAATCAAGATCAGGGCAGAAGTTAATGAAACTGAAACTTAAAACTATATAGAATTAATCAAAGAAAGAACTGGTTCTTTGAAAAAATGAATGAGAGCAACAAACCCCTAGTCTAACTGAAAAAGTCCTGATTTAATAAAATTAGAGGTGAAAGGGGGAGGATACTATAGATTCAAATTTAGTGCACAGAGTTATTAGGGACGTCTTTAAAAATTCATATTCCAGAAACTTAGAAGTCTAGAGGAAATGTCAAAATTACTAGACATGTATGACCTACCAAAATTAAACTGGGAAGATACAAACTGAACCAGAGCTGTTAACAATGGACAAGAATCAAGTTGTGATAAAAAGCTTCCCAACAAAGAAAAGTCCACTCTACCAAATTTTCATTTTCTTAAAACTTTTTTTTTGGGGGGTGGGGGTATCACAGCATGCACATGAAGGCCAACTTGTAGGAGAGCTCTCTCCCCTACAAGTACATGTGGGCTCTGGGCATTGAACTCATGTGGTCAGGTTTGGCAGCCAGTGCCTTCACCACTGAGCTATCTTGCCAGACTTCTTTAGAAGACCTATCCCATACTTAGAATGACAATACCACACCTGGATATGTGGATATAATTAATAAAGCAAGCTATGGACAATTTCCCTGATGTCATGACAAAATTCTTCTAAATCTAATTCCATACACCATAGGCAAGCTGATTTCACCCTAGAGATTCAGGTTGGTGCAGCATATGCAAGTGAGTGCCTTTCATACATACATACATACATACATACATACATACATACATACATAAAGAGACTTAAGTACAACATCCCTCACGATACAAAACCCAGAAGGAACATAACTCAACATCACAAACCTATGGCCAACATTATACTAAGTGGGAAAACTTTGAATACTGGAGTGGGACATGGCCCTCACCTCTGCACTCTACCGCAGTGCTAGACTGGTTGCATAGAGGGCTTGAGGCCAGCCTGAGCTACATATTAAGATACCTCCTGACACCTCCAAAAAGAAAAATTAACAACTTTCAAACACAACACTAAACATAATGGTGAACTCCAATGGAACATGGAGGGAGGGGAGAAATCAGAACACAGAACTGGGGTTTCCGGTGCTTACATCAGTGCACTGGCTGAGCCGCGCCAAGTGAATACGAACGCCCACACCCAGGAGAGGCGAGGCGTCCTTGTGATCCCTGCACTCAGGAGGCTGAGAAAGGAAAATGGTGAACTGGATGCCAGCCGAGCAGAGGCCTGAGAGATCACAGACTTTGTCTCAAGCAACCAAATTCTGTTAATATAGTTCATTATATATTTTATTATATAATTATTTTACAGTTGATTACTTAATATTTACTATAATTACTGAATAAAAATTAATATGTTTATTAGCAATAATTATTTATTTTGGTATATAATTATTATAGTTAAACTAGCTCTGATTAGTTACTAATATATAACATAACAGTGTATTTTATCTCCTTTACAGTTTATTTTTATTTAAATATTTTCTAACTTACTATTTATAAATATATACAAGAATCAAGTTTATGTAAATACCATTAGATTTTTTCATCATAAAAAAACTGACAAAGAATTTATGTTTCATTTTTGTAATTTAAAAAAATTCTTCATTTTATGTGAGTGTATTGCCTGTATGTTTGTACGTGCATGTGAGCCATGCAATGCCTGTAGAGGTCAGAAGAGGGTGTCGGGATTCCCCTGGACCTAGAGTTACAGATGGTTCTTAGCTGCCTGATCCTCTGCAAGAGCAGCCGGTGCTCTGAACTGCTGAGCCATCTCTCCAGTCCACGAATTTACATCTTGAAAATAAAATTCTAAATTTGAATCAGAAATGCTACACACATATTACTTCCAAATCAGAAGTGACCCACATGCACAACCCAGGACTGCTCTGTAATACGAGCAGTAGGGACTTCTTGGATTGATGACTTGGGAACAAAGGACATGCAGGAGACAAGGACAGAAATGCTTTGTCATGACATCCATGGGAATCAGAAAAGCACACTGCAGCCTCTTCAAAAGACAATCACATATCATAATAATATTAAACCACAAAGTAACGAACATATCAAATATTCAAATCCACAAGCTCACAGTAACAGGTGGAAAAACCAAATCTTTCCAGGAATCTGGGAAACAAATCAGTATTTCAAAACTGGTAAGTAAATAGTCCAGCACTGTGTGTGCCTTTCCCATGTACACCAGGGCAGCAGCCTAAGCAGGGAAGAGGTTTCTCTTTACACAAAGTACAGGTTATAAAAGCTTGATGTAAACTGAACATTACTGTCTGTGTACACTCATGGAATCATGATGTAAATTGAACATTAGTGTCTGTGTACACTCGTGGAGTCATGATCTAGTATGCTGTGACAAACACTCTGACCAATACCAACTTGGGGAGGAAAGGGTTTATTTGGCTCACATCTCCCAGGACACAGTTCATCACTGAGGGAGATCAAGATAGGAACTCAGAGCAGGAGCTGAAACACAGACCATGGAGGAATGCTGCTTACTGGCCCATGCTCAGTCTGCTTTAGTATGCAATACAGAACAACCTGCACAGAGGTGGCACAGCCCACAGTGGGCTGGGCCCTCCCACATCACTCACAATCAAGAAAATAGCCCTTAAACATGGCTAAAGGCCAGTCCAATGGAGGAAATTCCCCAATTGAGGCTCCCTCAACCCAGGTGTGTCAAGTTGACACTGAAGCTATCTAGCACAAGCCCTAAGGGCTGTCTATTGACTGGAAAATTAAGAGGAAAACAGTTTCCTAAAGAAAAGCAATTAACAAAAGAGACTTCAGAAAACTTTACAGTACAAAGGAAAAAGTAAACTGTATACAGCAACCGAATACATTTTATGAATTTTGTTGATATTCTCTAAAAACATTTTAAAGAGCAATTCAGAAAAAGTAAGTTAAATTGCTATTTTAAAAAATAGCCGGGAGGCAGAGGCAGAGGCAGGCAGATCTTTGTGAGTTCAAGGCCAGCCTGGTCTACAGAGTGAGTTCCAGGACAGCTGGGGCTACAAGGAGACCCTGTCTCGAAAAGACCAAAAAAAAAAAAATTAAATAGTACACTTAATAAAATATCTACCACACGGTAAACTCTATTAGTGGTTATATTAAGGAATTTGACAGCAGATATTTACAAAGATCAACTACTAGGGCACCACAGTTCAAACAGTTCAATCACTAGGTAATTTGTTGGCATGCTTTGCAGTAATAATTGGTATGAGGTTAATGACTAAAGTGCTGCAGGATTCCAAACTGTCCTTAACTCAGATTCTATTGTTTATTTGCAGTATGGAAAATAACAAAATATTGAATACCAATTACCATAGGTTCGTAACATGAGTCTATAAACAAGTTGCACATAGCTTTTGCTTTACAGTTTTTCTCATGTTAGTCTCTTAGTANGAAGCAGAGAAAGAAGAGAGCATGTGCCCGTGCACACAAAGGATCATGAAACAGTAAGCAGAGAAAGAAGAGAGCATGTGCCTGTGCACACAAAGTATCAGGAAGCAGAGAAAGAAAAGAACATGTATGTGCCCATGCACACAAAGGATCAGGAAGCAGAGAAAGAAGAGAACATGTGCCATGCACACAAAGGATCATGAAGCAGAGAAAGAAGAGAACATGTGCCCGTGCACACAAAGGATCCTGAAGCAGAGAAAGAACAGAGCATGTGCCCGTGCACACAAAGGAGGCGATAATTCAACCTCACACGAGGAGGAGACAACCTCACAGGGTGGGCATGGACTGGCTTCGAGACACCATCCAGGACAGTTAAGAAGACAGTTAAGTCCTGTTAGGATGCCACTTACAGGAGCTAGCTACCTGGAGGAGCAGAGAGCAAAGGGACTACTGCCCAGCTCCAGGAGGTCTAGACCTGCGTAAGGGTCTGCAGTGTCACGGGTGAAGAGAACAGTCTCAACCACTGCTGACACCTGCACCAAGAAAACGGCAAAGATGGAAAACTGATACATGGCTTCAAATGGGAATGTAAAGTATGTTCCCTAAGCGAAAAGGCAATTAATGTCATTTAAGGTTCAATAATGGTATCCTCACTACAATCTGTAACTTCCAATTATGAAATATTTATGAATAAAATTATGAGGTGTTAACATCACAGTTACCAGGGGTGGGGCACATATGCAGGGAACAGGAGTTTAGAGGGGAAACTGTAACTGAGGCCTGGCTTGGGGTGGGGGGAAGATGGGGAGGGGAGATGGGGGATGGGGATGGATATGCTTTTCCCTTTAGTACATGTTTGTAATTAAACAAGTCAAAATCACATAGAGCTGGAGAAATGACTCAGTGGTCAAAGAATACTGGCTGCTCTTGCAGAGGACCTGAGTTGGTTCCCAGCACCCACATGGTGGCTCACAACCAACTGTAACTCCAATTCTAGGAGATCAGACTCCCTCTTCTGGCCTCTGTAGGCACTGCATCCATAGGTGCACTTAACGAAGACAAAAAAGTCACACACAAAAAATAAAAATAAATTTAAAAAAATTTTTAAGTTATATAACCTTTTNCTCCCTGTAGTCCCAGCTGTCCTAGAGCTCACTCTGTAGACCAGGTTGGCCTTGACCTCACAAAGATCTGCCTGCCTCTGCCTCCCAAGTGCTAGGATTAAAGGTGAGCGCCACCACGCCTGGCCATCCAATAAAACAATTTTAGAAAGGACCATGGAACAGTTTATACAGGAAATACTGTCAAGCACAGTCATTTAAAGTTCATCTGAAAACTTTAGCAAATTTAAACTATGTTATGTACAGGTCAGGAAGGTTAAACAGAGCGTTACCTTGTATTTATTAACTACATCCCTCAGTATTTCCGCAGTGCTAAGGGTGGGTGAGGGAGGTGCAGGGACCATAGACTCCCATGTGAAATGCACGTAGTTTTATCAGAGGAAAATGGGAAACACAATCTTGCTTTACACCTGGGATACGGGACACCTGCACCCAGCCCTTCATGCAATCCCACCTTTCCCTGCACGTCCGTCCTACAGCCTGCACGGAACATCACTTAGCCCATCTGGTCTCATCCTATCCCTGCTCCCATCCTGTCCCATTCATCATATAAGCCCTGGCCTTCCTTTAGGGCCATTATTAAGCAAAATAAGATCACCTGGATACATGCCTGTGAAACTGACATTGATCACACAACCTTGATGGCCAGGTGACCAGTGGGGAGGGAGGCTATCCAAGACGGCCAGGTGGACAGAGCGAAGAGTCAAGATTCCCATGCTAGAAGGAAGACTGAGTTTATCACGATACTCAGTACTAGTTTATTTTTGGAAATTTCTGGGTTTTCAGACCAGTGTGTCACATGCACTGATGTCCAACCTCGTGACTGCAGCACTAGACAAGCACACTGTGACCCCTATCTATGAGTACACTGCCCTGTGCAAACGGCTTCAGGTCCTCGGCTAGGCTGGGGTGTTCTGTGATCCTGGTCCCGCTCTAACACTGACCTACACACACAAACACACTTCTGTAGTGTTGACATTTAACAAAAATTTCAGGATTTTTAACTAAATGGAAAAGAATGTTTAAAACGATCCAATTTAAAATACAGTTTATGAGTGAGCTCAAAAACAAGCAGCCAGATAGTCTACATAAGGGCAGGTTTTCAAAGTCCTTGGAAGGGGGGGGTGCTTAGGAGTCAGGTGGCCTGGGTGGTTGGTTGTGTCAGGGAAGAGGTCTGCTTCCAATAAAGGAGATCTCCTCACAGTGAAGCTGGCACAGACAGGCAGCTTCCTGCTCACCAGCAGCTCTAGGAGTCTCCACGGGAAACAGATTTGATGATGGCCACAGTGAAGAACCAAGGGGTAGTTCACAAATTAATGAGAACAGAGCCATCTTCTGTGGTATCATCTGAATCCAGCCTCCCTGGTCAGCACGGGGAAGAGGGAGAAGAGAAGGTAAGGAAGGAAAAGATCCTCTTCTATTGCCAGCCAGCACTTAGAAGAGGCCCATGGGGTGGCAGGCATGGCTCAGCAGGTAAAGGCGCTTGCAGCCCAAGTTCAATCTCTAGAACCCACAGGGAAGGAAAAAGCCAATTCCCAAAAAGGTTGTCCTCTGTCTACCCACAAAGGGAAAAAGTTTAGGAGCCAGTGTCTGCTGGTATTGGGGTATCATTTCTCTTCAGAGGTGCTGGCAAGCTTGCCAGCTGCCTGTGCTCCAGCAGGTAGCCCCCACATCCATGCACCTCAAGGAACCCCAATTAAATTCAGTGGGCTATAGGAGACATGAAAGCAGGAGGGGCTGCATTGGGAAAGAGGTTCTTGAGAGCGGAGAGAATAGGACCCAAATACACCGCAGTCAAAGGGCAAAGCTACTTTCAAACATCATTCAGAAGCCGCCCAGATGAACCCCTTCTGCGTCAAAAGCGTGCACGGGCCACTGACAAGCTATTTGTGAATACATTTCTTGGTTACTCTGGCTCTTCCTAACTTCTGACCACTTTTATTTTCAGGCAGATATGGCTGACATTCTTTATCTGATTCTAGAAACCTTGAATTTCTACAGCTCCTAGACTTCATGTTTGAAATTGAAATTTGGCTAAATAAAAAAAAAATTACAACATTTGATAGTGTTTAAAACTTTTCACTTCTGTGAAAACATGAAAGCTGAGTCCAGGGAGTGCTCAAGAGTACACTGAGTAACCAGCAAGTCCAAGGCCCTGAGTTCAGTTCCAAACAGCCAGGAAAACACTCATTCACTCGGGTATTTACTGCTTCCCCAAAACACACAGCAATACAAAGGTAGGAAAAACCACTCTGAATTCTGGTGAGACTAGGCAGCCTACAACTAGAATAAGTCATAGAAATTTAATCCAATTCCACCATTGAATTTCAGGAGTTACCAAACATTGCCAAAAGTCAAAGAGCTCTGGTACACTCAGAGCCCTGGTTGGGGGGGGGGGGTGAGTGTTACATCACAGCTGAAATTTATAATCCATAATGAAAGAATTCTGCAACTCTCTAATAAAATGATGAACAGACATAGAGGTGTCGCTACCACTACAAAATATCTTAATAAAAAGCTCTATTCATGGGGCTGGAGAGATCCTCAGTGGTTAAGAGCACCAACTGCTCTTGCAGAGGACCCGGGTTCGATTCCCAGCACCCACATGGTGGCTAAGAAACGTCTTTGAGTCCAGCTCCAGGGGAATCCGACGCCCTCTTCTGATCTCCGCGGCAATGTACGACAGACACGGGTGTAGCTACCTACATGCATACATACACTCATACACATAAAAAATAATAAATTTAAAAAAATCTCTATTCACAAACTGTAGTTCATCTCACAAAAGACCATAATTAGGTCATTTTCTTTTATCTTGATACGTATAAAAATTACAGTAAGGGGATCTTCAAAGTGGTTCCTTTTGCTAAATATTCAAAACAAATTTAAATTTAAGTAAGTTACTCTTTTAAAAAAAGGTATTTATTTTAGACACTATTTTGCCAATTTGTTGAGAAATTTTTTAAGTTCTCAAGACTCTTAAGCCAGAAAAGGAACAGCTAGAAAACCCTGACTGGAGGAGAGAGGAGGGCATCTTACCATTGGCAGTGCATTGATGTGGGGTGCACAACTCAATATCCGACCACCAATCACAAGCTGATGAGGCTGAGAGAAAGGAAAATAAAGTTTCAGTGTTCCCAAGTTCAGTTTATGATTTTCCATACCAAACTTTACATGTTCAAAACACTCTTCCTGCCGGGCGTGGTGGCACACACCTTTAATCCTAGCACTTGGGAGGCAGAGGCAGGCGGATCTTTGTGAGCTCAAGGCCAGCCTGGTCTACAGAGTGAGTTCCAGGACAGCTGGGGCTACAGGGAGAACCTCTCTCGAAAAAAAAACAAAAAAACAAAGCAAACAAAACAAAGCACTCTTCCTTTGTACAGGGCTTCATCGGCCCAAGAGATGCTAACAGTAGCATACGCGGAGCGCCTGTGTTTCTGGGGGGGCTAGCAGCAGCCAACATGCCACACAGGGGTGTTAGGGTTCAGCGTGCTGCTTGTCAGACAGGAAAATGAGCCACAAAAGTGGTGTGAACTTGTATTCTATGGATTTTGATTCCTAACAGAAAAATAAATAGTTGGTCTTAAAATTATTTCAAGCCAGGCCACGTGGTGGCACATGCCTTTAATCTCAGTCAGAGGCAGGAGGATCTCTGTGAGTTCAAGGTCAGCCTGGTCTACAAAGTGAACTCCAGGCCAGCTGGGACTAATGGGAGACACTATCTCAAAAAGACCAAAAATAAATAAAATAATAAAAATAAATTAAATTATTAAATTATTTCATCAAATCTTGTCGGACACTAATTTCTTTAGAGTTCACTGTTTTATTCTCAACTCTTCATAGTGTGTAAGTCACAACATACCACATCATGTGGAACTTTTATGAAATGATTTTAATGGTATTACTTGGAAGGAAGAGGCACAGGCAGATCTCCAGGAAACAGAAACCAGCCTGGCTACATACTGAGTTTCCATGCCAGCCAGGGCTACATAGTGAGATGCTGCCTCAAGCAACAAATACGGTAGTTTCTTGTACATGTCTGAAAGGGGACACTCAGGAGGAACAATGGTCATCAGTGCAAAGGAGACAGACAGGACATGGCACTAGGCTGATGCCCCCAAGAAGAGAGTCACCACTGCACGTGGGTGCTGTGCTTCCTGCACTGCAGACCTGAGTTCAGGGGAGTTACTGATGTTCAGTGAAAAGATCACTAACGGTGTGGTGTGCTCAACTTCAAGGTCTGAGAATCCCTTCAAGGTCTGAGAATCCCTTCAAGGTCTGAGAATCCCTTCAAGGTCTGAGAATCCCTTCAAGGTCTGAGAATCCCTTCAAGGTCTGAGAATCCCTTCAAGGTCTGAGAATCCCTTCAAGGTCTGAGAATCCCTTCAAGTTTGCTGCTGCTTTGCTTTTCTTCCAGGCCAAGTATGACGCATTGTCCTGTCAGAGGGTCCCACAGCCACACCGGCTCCAGGACCACCTAGCATCTCAAGTAGCTCACTCACACAGAGACTGAGGAATTCAAATTTATACGCATGCTTACTGAGTAAACACACACTCCTTATCCCGTCAGCCTCCAGGGCTTTAAACACATTACACACGTGAGCCTGAGTGCCCAAGTATGAGAATCTCCTTTTTAGTATGGTGTTCCTCCCCAGCACACCCTGGGCAATGTCTGTAGACAGCACAGCTGAATCCCAACAGCCTATATGTCATCACAGCGCCCCCCTCAGGGTGACACTCGGAACATCATTCCCTTTGCTATAATGTTTCTATCAATTTTAAGTTGAAGCATTACCAGAGTGTTCTCATCAGGAATAAAGGTTTTCCACATGTGCAATTCCAAACAATGCACTAAAATGTGAATATTTCAATATAAAAGTTCACAAAGACTATTTACAAGAGTTCTGTTGATATAAAATTATACTCTTTTTACATGTCCTCATTTTTTTTGGGGGGGGGGTCTTTTTGAGACAGGGTCTCCCTATAGCCCCAGCTGTCCTGGAACTCACTCTGTAGACCAGACTGGCCTTGAACTCACAAAGATCTGCCTGCCTCTGCCTCCCGGGTGCTAGGATTAAAGGCGTGCGCCACCACACCTGGCTTACATGTCCTCTTAAACATGGCTTTCATTACTAAATATAGCTTAAGAACAATTTCTTCTTAGAGTAAGATTTTTCAGTACCAAAAGTGAACAAGTCTATATTTCATTCCTTCCTTGATATTCTTTTATTTTAGGCATGTAAAATGACTCGAGCATAGCAGGTAGGCTCATTTGACTTTCTAGTATCAGCCCTACTCAGTGTCTTGGTCCTTTTCTTGTTTCTGTATGCAATTTCCTTGCAAGACTCTGCTAAAACAAGATACTGTAAGCCACAAATCCACATAAGTGAGCAAACTGGGCCACAGTGGTCCACGGAAGTCCACAGTGATTCCCAGAACTGGAAGACAGCAGGCAATTGGCACAGCACTGTCCTCTCTCACACAGCATATGGGCCACATTATAAACAGCTCCTCCATCAAGACTAGCTGTGCAGACCTGAGCCCCATCACCTAAAATTGACCACTGATAAGTTAATAGTGGAGCTCTGACAACAGACACTGGTCCAGCTATGTATGCCCACCATACACCAACTCTGGGAAAACCCTGGCCCAGGTCACTGCCACCGTCTCCCTTCTTCTCCATTCTGTCTTTCTAGGGGGTCTCACCACCTCCGTGGCTGTATTAATCTTGCTTCTGATGATCTTTCTTGATATCTTTTACTGCGCTTGTCTGCTTAAGACTGCAACCTCTTAAAGTGAATGACACAAGAGAGGTTTGAATTAAACAGTTCAGTAAAATTCTGGTTCTGTGATGTGAAGGAGCTCATGTTTGGTGAACAAACGGGCGGCCATGTGCAGACATTTCAACCTAAGCACCAAGAATTTCTAGAAACACATTCAGAGCCACATTACTGGTTCCAGCTTAAATGTTTTCCAAGTTAATTCATTTCCCCACTGCCCAGTTAGTGTGTATTTATAAAGCAAATCACATGAAAGGCAAGCTTCAGCCTTGTAAGACATGGATACATACTTTACAAAGCCAGGCATACTTAAGATCACAGGACAATGCTGATTAAAGTGAATCAAGCAACTCAAGACTTAAGCAAGACTGTGTCTTGTACATCTGCCTCCGTTTTTGAGATGTGGTCTTGCTACGTGGCCCGGCTGGCTTCCTTCAGGCAGCCCCCCACCCCTGCTTCTGTGCCCTACGACCTGATGGATACCGTGCTTCTGATGTTGCCTTCTCAGTCTTGGCCTTCAGTCCTCTTCAGAATGCAGCTGCATTGGCACTGACCTCTCGCTATGATTCTGCCCCCAAACCCAGTCCATCCTAGACTCAACCCACATCAGCTACCTACCTCAACCACCTACCCCATCATGGGGTGAGGGGTCCTCCCACCCCACTGCTGTGGCCTACTGTACCATCCAGCATGTGTCCCCAGCTGGCAGCAGCAGAACAAGGGGCCAGCTGCTCATCCATAAAGCTAAGAAGAGGAATGGAATATACATAGTTTTCAAAAAGTATTTTATTTCTGTTTTATGTTTGAGTGTACTGCTAGCTGCACGTACGTGGTCCTAGGAACAGAACCAGGGTCCTCTGTAACAGCAGCCTGTGCTCTAACCACCAAGCCATCTCTCCAGCCTCCATGATCTATTGTTTTAATAGCACACATATATTTAAAGCACATTAAAGACTGTGCATAGATCAAGCACAGGAGGGAAGAACTGCATAGTAGGCTGCAGTTTGGACCATGACTGAAAGAGATGACTGGGAGAGCCTCTATATATCAGAAGTATCAATGGCACTTCTGGGAGGTGGTCAATACAGGCCGACTTCCACAGTAACCGGAAACTAAAACATACCTGACAAAGCCTAACTTTGTGCACTAACTAGTCCATTCAGTCTCCAAACAGAATGCTTTGTTTCTGTTAAGCTATTATCAGCATTTTGCCTAAAATAAATAAAAAAATAACTTACACAATGAAACGCTCCAAGAATAAGAAGGGACCTGAAGGCTTCTGCACCAGAAGCAGGAGATATCAGCGTCTGCTGCCTAACACCACAAACCAGTTATGCTGGCTTGGGAAGATGAAGACAAAGGAGGCATGACCCCCAGGTTCTATCAGACCACTTTGTCCCAAAGGTTGAGTCACAATATCAAGAACCCAGACAACTCAATAGTCCCCAACAACACAGCCCAGGTGAGCCATTAACCTGCAGCAGAGTGAAAAGAGCCCCCCAAGGATGCCTTTTCCCAGTTAGATTCTAATTAACCTACTGGAGGAAGTGGAGCAGAACATGGGTTCTTTCAAAGGTTAGACTGCAAGGTGAGTGGTGCAGAGAACTGGAGAGAGGCACCCACCATAAGTAAGCTAGAGCTAGCCGTCTGCTTTGAAGAGTAACGAGAAGATCCAGAAAAGCTCAGTGAAGACCACAGACAAGACAAAACAAACCGTTATCATAAAGATTCTTCTAAACAGACACGAAAGCATTTTGATGCAGACACAGAAGAAATGAGCTTCCGCTGTCAGTGAACAAACAGAAGCTCTGCGGGCCGCCTTCCCTACTCAGCTGAACAGCAACATGTCCCACAAACAAATGGCCATGGCACACACACTGCAAAGCTCCACCATCGTTCAGGAAGCTCAGTGAGGGGCTTGGGGTACCACAGGGTTGAGGCAGCAGGACCTGGTACCAGGTGCAATATCAGGATATGAGCCCTACGAGCAAAGAAACAGTCCACACAGGGCTTTTTAAAGGACATAAAGATGGGGCTGGAGAGATGGCCTAGCGGTTAAGAGCGCCGACCGCTCTTACAGAGGACCCGGGTTCGATCCCCAGCACCCACATGGCGGCCGAGAACCATCTGAAACTCCAATTCCAGGAGAACTCCAGTTCCAGGGGAATCCGACACCCTCTTCTGACCTCCGCGGCATTGCATGACACAGGTGCACAAACTTGCATGCAGACAGTACATTCACACATACAGAAATAAATAAAATTAATTTAAAAAAATTAAAAAAAAAAAAGATGGGGCTGGAGAGATGGCCTAATGGTTAAGAGCGCCGACCACTCTTGCAGAGGCCCCGGGTTCGATCCCCAGCACCCACATGGCGGCTGAGAACCGTCTGTAACTCCAATTCCAGGAGAACTCCAGTTCCAGGGGAATCTGAGATCCTCTTCTGACCTCCGCAGCATTGCACAACACGGGTGCACAAACCTACATGCAGACAGTACATTCATACACATACAAAAATAAATAAATAAAACTTAAAAAATTTTAAAAAAAATAAAAATAAAGGACTTAAAGATGAGGGGGAGTGGCTAGCCTGCCTTAACACTGAAGGGATGGCTAGATACATGGGGGCTTGCTTCTAGCTGGGCACCAGCGTCCTGGAGACACTGCTGCACAGACCTTGCATGCGGGCACTGGGGCCTGGAGACCACACACGCGCTGCTGTGATCAACAGCACTGGAAATCATACTCAGACCGTTCATGTTCCCCAAACAGGTCAAAGCACTCTAATTTTCTTCTCTGACATTTCAGTTGTAACCCTACAGCTCCTGCACATTCTAAAGCTGCAATTCCTAAGAGAAACACGAGGCTTATCCTGCACTGTATTCTGGACAGCACAGAGAAAGTCACCAAACGCTGAAAGAGCAATGCACAAGTCAGAACCATCTTTGCTAATTGTATGTTCACTTTTAATTATTTTTCATTTTATTATTGTGGGTGCAGGAAACAGCTGAGAGCACTCTCATCCCACAGCGAACATGGGGAGGTCAGAGAAGAACTTTCGGGAGTTGGTTCTCTCCTGGATCTGCACAGTGCATTCGGATGGTCAGGCCTCTCCTTGACCTTCCGCTGCTAAGCCATCTCATCCTATTTTTTGCTGTTGTACCTGTTTTAAAAACAGAGTCTCAAGTGACAAAGGCTGGACGTGATGTAGCTGAGGATGACCCTGACTCCTGATCTCTCTGCCTCCATCTCCTGCACACTAGGATTCCATTTACCATCTTGACCACCGGACTCCAAATTACTTTTCACACAAGTGTTCTTATAAAGGGTTGGCAAAGAGTTCCACATTTTTTCTAAGACATGTAATACTCGAAAAGATGTCCCTGAAGCAGCACCTCCAGTCACCAAGGCCCCTTTACAGTTTGGACAGCAAATTTGAATTTTGAACAGCCAGCCAGGCTTGCGGCGTTCCCAGTAGACACTCCCCTGCCACTGCTGCTAACACCCAGGGAGAAGGAAGTCACACAAGAGCTGCTCCCAGTGTAGACACAGCCAGAGCTGCTCCCAGTTCAGACACAGCCAGAGCTGCTCCAGTGCAGACACAGCCAGAGCTGCTTCCAGTGTAGAGACAGCCAGAGCTGCTCCCAGTGTAGACACAGCCAGAGCTGCTCCCAGTGCAGACACAGCCAGAGCTGCTCCCAGTGTAGACACAGCCAGAGCTGCTCCCAGTGCAGACACAGCCAGAGCTGCTCCCAGTGCAGACACAGCCAGAGCTGCTCCCAGTGTAGACACAGCCAGAGCTGCTCCCAGTGCAGACACAGCCAGAGCTGCTCCCAGTGTAGACACAGCCAGAGCTGCTCCCAGTGCAGACACAGCCAGAGCTGCTCCCAGTGTAGACACAGCCAGAGCTGCTCCCAGTGCAGACACAGCCAGAGCTGCTCCCAGTGCAGACACAGCCAGAGCTGCTCCCAGTGCAGACACAGCCAGAGCTGCTCCCAGTGCAGACACAGCCAGAGCTGCTCCCAGTGCAGACACAGCCAGAGCTGCTCCCAGTGCAGACACAGCCAGAGCTGCTCCCAGTGCAGACACAGCCAGAGCTGCTCCCAGTGCAGACACAGCCAGAGCTGCTCCCAGTGCAGACACAGCCAGAGCTGCTCCCAGTGCAGACACAGCCAGAGCTGCTCCCAGTGCAGACACAGCCAGAGCTGCTCCCAGTGCAGACACAGCCAGAGCTGCTCCCAGTGCAGACACAGCCAGAGCTGCTCCCAGTGCAGACACAGCCAGAGCTGCTCCCAGTGCAGACACAGCCAGAGCTGCTCCCAGTGCAGACACAGCCAGAGCTGCTCCCAGTGCAGACACAGCCAGAGCTGCTCCCAGTGCAGACACAGCCAGAGCTGCTCCCAGTGCAGACACAGCCAGAGCTGCTCCCAGTGCAGACACAGCCAGAGCTGCTCCCAGTGCAGACACAGCCAGAGCTGCTCCCAGTGCAGACACAGCCAGAGCTGCTCCCAGTGCAGACACAGCCAGAGCTGCTCCCAGTGCAGACACAGCCAGAGCTGCTCCCAGTGCAGACACAGCCAGAGCTGCTCCCAGTGCAGACACAGCCAGAGCTGCTCCCAGTGCAGACACAGCCAGAGCTGCTCCCAGTGCAGACACAGCCAGAGCTGCTCCCAGTGCAGACACAGCCAGAGCTGCTCCCAGTGCAGACACAGCCAGAGCTGCTCCCAGTGCAGACACAGCCAGAGCTGCTCCCAGTGCAGACACAGCCAGAGCTGCTCCCAGTGCAGACACAGCCAGAGCTGCTCCCAGTGCAGACACAGCCAGAGCTGCTCCCAGTGCAGACACAGCCAGAGCTGCTCCCAGTGCAGACACAGCCAGAGCTGCTCCCAGTGCAGACACAGCCAGAGCTGCTCCCAGTGCAGACACAGCCAGAGCTGCTCCCAGTGCAGACACAGCCAGAGCTGCTCCCAGTGCAGACACAGCCAGAGCTGCTCCCAGTGCAGACACAGCCAGAGCTGCTCCCAGTGCAGACACAGCCAGAGCTGCTCCCAGTGCAGACACAGCCAGAGCTGCTCCCAGTGCAGACACAGCCAGAGCTGCTCCCAGTGCAGACACAGCCAGAGCTGCTCCCAGTGCAGACACAGCCAGAGCTGCTCCCAGTGCAGACACAGCCAGAGCTGCTCCCAGTGCAGACACAGCCAGAGCTGCTCCCAGTGCAGACACAGCCAGAGCTGCTCCCAGTGCAGACACAGCCAGAGCTGCTCCCAGTGCAGACACAGCCAGAGCTGCTCCCAGTGCAGACACAGCCAGAGCTGCTCCCAGTGCAGACACAGCCAGAGCTGCTCCCAGTGCAGAGACAGCCAGAGCTGCTCCCAGTGTAGACACACAGCCAGAGCTGCTCCCAGTGTAGACACAGCCAGAGCTGCTCCCAGTATAGACACGGCCAGAGCTGCTCCCAGTGCAGAGACAGCCAGAGCCGCTCCCAGTGTAGACACACAGCCAGAGCTGCTCCCAGCGTAGACACAGCCAGAGCTGCTCCCAGTATAGACACAGCCAGAGCTGCTCCCAGTGTAGACACAGCCAGAGCTGCTCCCAGTGCAGAGCCCCTCCCCGCCACTGCAGCCAAAACTCATTAAGATAGAATGAAAAGGACGAAGGGGCACGGCTTGTGAATTTCTCAGAGCTAGACTCACAGGGAGACTGGCTAATCCCAGGAGAACTGAGCACCTCTATGATGTCAGCTGCCCACCAGCAACACAATTCAGTGCTATAGGAAGCAGAGCGAAGAGATTTCTGGAAGTGGGGAAATGTGACAACAAATTCCCCTTGAGAAAGGCCCGGCCAGGAACTGGCTAAGGAGTGTTCTTCCCAGCAGGGCTCCAAGCATGGCACACTTCCCACAGGGACAACAAAGACTGCGATGACTTCGGCCTGGCCCTTGCTCATGTCAAAGGTGACCGTCGGTTTTCACAAACTACTCCACTGACATTGAGCGCAACTGTAGGGACACAAAGGCTGCACGGACACACCTGTTACCCATTTACAACAAAGGATGCAGGCAGGGAAGGCTGGCAGAGCAGCTTGGGCAGGATGTGAGTGAGGCCCAGGGCCAGTCTTTGCACCCATGGTTGTGTAACCACTGTCCCCATGCAGGCGGCTCACAGGTCCAAGGAGACAGGAGCACAGGTGGTACAGAAACCACCCTGGTTTAGAAATACAAAGTTTGAGCTGCAGAGACGGGTAAGCAGTTAAGAGCACTTACTGTTCTTCCATGGTACCTGAGTTCACCTCCCAGTGCCATGTCGGGCAGCTGACACCAACCTGAAAGTCTATTCCCGGGCACCTGACACCGTCTTCTGGCTTTGACAGGCACCCATATGCAAGGGGGATGCGCACAAGAGCTTGCCTGTTCTCACACTTTCATGTTCTCTCTCTCTCTCTCTCTCTCTCTCTCTCTCTCTCTCACACACACACACACACACACACACACACACACACAGACTAGATTTAAACAGCCTGAGATTCTTCTAAAACACAGTAGGTCTCACAGAAGCCAAACTCTCAAAGGAAAGAAAACCTCTGCCACCTTCTGACCAATAACATGAATTAAACAAAGAATATTTAAAATGTTAAGTGAGGAGAGCTCATGGCGAAGACGCTGGCCACCAAGCCGGACGCCCAAGCTCTGTCCCTGGAACCCACAGGGAGGAAGGAGAGACAGACTCCCACGAGCTGCCCTCTGACCTCCACACCTGTGTGGTGGCACGTACAAATGCCCCCCCACACACAAACTCACTCTCTCTCTCTCTCTCTCAAAAAAAAACCAACAGACTGAAAATATTTCATAAACAGCACAGACACCTGTTTTAGAAGAAGACTGAAAGTAATTAAGTGCCATTTAGCTCCAGACCCAGTTCCTACTCCAGTGACAACTCAGTATCGTTTAATATTGCTATTGCCCCCACTTCAAAACCAAGTTCACTAAAGTTTTAAGAAAAGTTCTTAGACCAGGACCACGGCTAGAAAGCGGCAGGAGGGAGACAGGCAGTTCTCCACTCCCGCACCCTCCTATGAGCCTGTCAGGCAGTTCTCCACTCCCGCACCCTCCTATGGGCCTGTCAGGCAGTTCTCCACTCCCGCACCCTCCTATGGGCCTGTCTTGGAACTTTTTCCAAAGGCCTAGCTCCCCAAAAAATGATTCCCAAAGATTTCAAAGTTCTCTCTGAGGAGAGAACTGTGACCCTCTCCTCCCCTGGTAAGGAAGGATCTTGGGCCTCCAGAAGATTCTGTGAACTGACTCTCGTCCCACAAGCAACATACATCCCCCCTTACTCCTTGGTCTGCCTAGCCTTCCAGATACTTCGGGCCTGACATTTTATTTATTTATTTATTTATTTATTTATTTATTTATTTATGTCTTTTAGAGACAGGGTCTCCCTGTAGCCTCAGCTGTCCTGGAACTCGCCTTGTAGACCAGGCTGGCATTGAACTCACAAAGATCCGACTGTCTCTGCCTCCCAAGTGCTAGGATTAAACACCCGGTGGGCCTGGCATTTTATATGGCTGATTCATTTTTTAAATACTGCTGAGGCTAGTTGTTTTGATGTTCTGTTGTTGTTGTTGTTGTTGTTTAAATGAGGGCAGGCATGATGGTGCACACCTTTAATACCAGCATTTGGGAGGCAGAGGCGGGTGATCTGTGAGATGGAGGCCACCCTGGTGAGTTCCAGGCCACTGGGAGCTGCAGGGAGATCCTGCCTCAAAAAGACCCCCTCCCCCCTCCCAAATGCCTGATACAGAAATCAGACTTCTAATCAGTCAGGTTAAATTTACTTATTTACATTAACAATCAGTATTCCTAAAAGATACTGGGATATTAAGATGGTTTCATTGTTTTCTTCAAGTTTACCAAAAAGTTCTGAAGAGCACAAAAGGACTATTTGTGTAACAAGTATTTCCCTTCTCCCTGCTTAATGTCTCTCTCTGCTGTGACCCCACCTGGTGCTTCCGCAGTGCAATGTAGAGTGCCTGTTTGTTAAATGTCTTTGGTCTGCTACAATCGATCATCATGTCACCATCACCATGTCTGGGTTCACGTGATCCTGCGTTCCTGGGGCTGTGGTCACTCGCACTTGGCACCCAAATAAACTCTTCCTCCCTTTAGAGAGCTGGTTTTGAGCAGCTCCAGCCCAAGGCCTGAGCCCTACACCCCTGCTAGGTGCCTGGCCACTGCCACCCTTTGCACGCTCCTTTCTAGCTACCTCAGTGCTCCCCTCCCGACCCACGGTGAAGTGTTACAGTGGACCTACAACTCAAAATTGGTAATGGGACATCATTTGGCATCTAAATCTGGTATCTGGTATTCAGGGTTTTTTGTTGTTGTTGAAGCAAAAGTGTCAACAGTGGCTTTCCTGCAGCGATGCTTAGCCTACCATTTAGTATTTACCATCACTCTCCTCATTAACACAGTCTCAATTTTATTCAAAGCAACAGCATACACAAATAGTTCCCAACTCTGCTCACAGAGGCAGCTATCCCAAAGAGTTGTGGCCAGTTACACACAACCAGGAGCCTGTAGAGACGGGAGGGTGAAGCCTACATTCCTGAAAACAGCACATATAACAAGCACTTCCAGTTAACATCTTCACCTCCTGCAACAGGAACTTCTTTTCAACCAAGGCAATCATACTCAGAAATGGAATAAAAATGTAAAAATAGCACCTTTCTGCCTCTCAATTCGCTTAAAATAGTGTCGTTACCTGAAGCCAACGGAGCACCATTTCCCCCCTTCGCAGTTATCACCCAAAGCATCTCAAGTTCAGCAATACATAAATTTATCTCCAGCCCAAAATTACGCACCTGTAAACACAGCTTCCCCTCCCTGTCCTACAGCTGACCAGCCCGGAGTCTCTAGCCTACCTCCCCCACCTGCATCCAGCTCCACAGCTCTGGGCCAAAGAATGTGCATCCAATACATCCTCTGCTTTGAGGTCACCCACCCCCTCCCAAAGCCCCGACTACCGCCACACCTATTCATTTTATAGGCCAGTCTCCCCTCGCAAGGAGGACTGTGACCTGGGAGATAACAGCACTGTATTTCATAACCTGCAGAGAAAAGACTGTCACGCCCTCAATACAAGGGTTAGTAGTTAAAATGATGACCTCATCTCCATGGGAACTACAAAATCAATGCGGATAATACTGTTGCATTTTTTTTACTCCCTCGCAAAATCAATTTCAGTAAGATTAAGATAAATGCAAACCATATCTGAAATTCAGGAAGGTGCAAGTATAATTTTTGTTCTAAAGGTAAGGAATGCTAACTATAACCACTTATTATAAGCACACTTGGCTCAGAAGTACTGTCTCACCTGAACCTACACTATCATAACTGACTCCCACATGGTAAAAGCGCTACGTCATACAATGTCCATGCTACACGTGCAAACACAGCCATCAGTCTTCAGTTTTCCCACATTTTGCTCTCTCGGATCTGAGGTTTGATTTTGGTCCTGTTCATACTTCAGGCCAAAGCAGAACAGCTGTCAAGTCTGTGAAGAGCTCAAAAGAGGAAGAGGAGTTCGGGGTGACTGTGAAGACGGGGCTGCCTCCTCCCTGGGGTGCTGGCGTTATTGCGCCAGGCTCTAACCACGAACTGAGTGAACCAGCCATTCTGTACTCCACAGTTTGGTGGGAGGATGGTCTTTTTTTTTCTTTTCTTTTTTTACAGCCCCAACTGGTCTAGAACTCACTATGTATACACATACAGCAGGCTGCCCTTGAACTTGCAGAGATCCACCAGCCTCCCAAGTGCTAGGACTAAAGGCATGCACCACCACACCCAGAAGTTTGCTTGCTTTTTATGTGTGCATGCCTGAAGTCCAGAAGAGGGTGCTGGATCCCCTAGAACTGGAGTTGTAAGCTGGTTGTAAGCTGCTGCCACATGTGTACTGGGAACTGAACCCAGGTCCTCTGCAAGAGCAGCCAGTGCTCTTAATTGTTGAACCATCTCTCCAGCCCCTGTGCTCCACAGTTAAGAACATGGGAAAGTGAAACAGACTGACCACTTCAGTAAGTCAGACAGACAAGGAAAAATGGGTCTTCCTTCACCATGAGCACCTGGCCCCAAAGTCCTAATGTGGAGCATCACATGGTCCTGCTATGGCACACTAAGGCCAGCAAGAACAGATGGGGAGACAGGTGACCCTTGGGTGCTTCCAGAAATGACCACGGTGGCCATCGTGATAGGGAGCCCTCACCTACAGACACCCATTTCCTGCCTCCCCTCTCCTAGTTCTCTGGTTCTCTGAGTGTTTCATATCCTTGTGCCAACCTAACCAAATTCCTGCCATCTTTCCTTCAAGGACAAGCCATCTGTAAACCTTACAAAATACAAATGTCAAACACAAAGGTCTCCTTTACAATTTTTCAAATATATTAATTCATTCGGTTATTTTATTCAGTAGTATTTACATCTGCCTACCTTTTCTTTTTTTTCCAATTTTTAATTTTATTTATTTTTGTATGTGTATGAATGTACTGTCTGCATGTGGGTTTGTGCACCCGTGTCGTGCAATGGCGCGGAGGTCAGAAGAGGGTGTCGGATTCCCCTGGAACTGGAGTTCTCCTGGAATTGGAGCTTCAGATGGTTCTCGGCCGCCATGTGGGTGCTGGGGATCGAACCCGGGTCCTCTGTAAGAACGGTCGGCGCTTTTAACCACTAGGCCATCTCTCCAGCTCCATATGTGCCTACCTTTTCACAGGTTCATCTATTCTGCTTTAATATTATTGAGTTTGTGTATAATGTATATGTGTGTTCACGTGGTATGGCCTGGCGAGTAAACGGAGGTCAGAGGACGAGTAAACGGAGGTCAGAGGACGAGTAAACGGAGGTCAGAGGACAACTTTCAGGAGTTGGTTCTGTCTTTCCACAGTGGGTCCTGAGCTTCGGATGTGGGTTGTCAGGCTTGCGTAGGAGGTGATTTTATTTACTGAGCCACTTTGGTGGCCCCAGATTCATCCATTCTTTACAAATACTAGGAAATCAACAGATAAAAATGTGTTGCAGGACCAGAACAGAACTTGAAGGCTTCATCACTGACGTAGGATGAAGCATCACGCTGATAGTTACTAACTGTAACCCCAGTATGCTCATCTATAAAGAGTGAAGACTACCTACTTTCAGAGGGCTTACCATGAGAACCTAGTAAGAATACAGTGCAGGTGTACACCAGGCCCTGGGAAAATTAAACACCCTTAATACACAGTAGCCCTGTCTTTGTCCTAGACTTTATGTGATCGAAAACACTGGCCTGCCCTTTCTAGAATCACAGATGTGCTACAGTAAAGCGCCAACCCACACACCTAAATGAATGCACAAGTTACCTGCCATACTGATGAGCAACAAGTAATGTATGAAAACAGAAGTGGGGGACCCTGTTCTTAAACACAGAGGCACTCTGGAAATCTTGATATAAAATAATGAGAAGCAGGAAGGGTCGTGATCATGGCCCCAAGATCAAGGCCAATGGTGACCACTGGCAGTTCTGGCTACTCAGGAGGCCCGCCTGACCCTACAGCTCAAAGCCAGCCTGGGCAGCATAGTGAGTCACCAACTGTAAAGCGTTTTTAAAATAAGAACTTTTTAATGATCATGAGTATTGAATTAACTAACCACCCATTTTTTTAAACACACTTCAGTCTAACATTATTAGTAATATCATTCATATACCTGAGCTTCCAAATAAATACTAAGAAGCGATAAAACTACTACCTCTGTCAGCAATATCAATTCCTGAGAGTTTATCTCCAGTGATAGCAAATAAAGGGGAATAGCGAATCAGACTCTGTGACGCCCTCTCCACAGCTACATGGCATTCAACAGTGCCTTATTTGGGTCTTTATAGTCAGCTATGTTATGAACACTACCATGCTACTTTCCTTCTAGATATGACCCCTCCCCCCCCCCAAAAAAATATTAACAGCAACCAACTTGCAGCAGATCTCTAGACGCTGATCACCCAGAAAGGAACGTACACTGCAGACTAGAAGGGCACACCATTACCAGTACAGTGATGAAGATACCGACAGCCTAGTACAGTGACTGCTCTGATCTGAAACAACCTGACAAGTCCCACATGGAGTTTTGGAGCCATGTTTCCAAGTCAGAGAAGCCGAGTAGAAGGCAGAATGGGTTCAATGTCAAGACGAATGCCAACAAGAGCTCCTGGGCCTCTCTGAGCCATCAATGAGAGCTGCCTGTCACTGCTGAGCAAGGTAGTGAGTGAGCAGCTGGAACAAAGGTCTAGGACCAAGGGCTAGGTTTCCCAAGAGACTGGAGAGCAGCTCTGATACCTCAACCAGTGTGTTATACACTATTCACAGCCAGAAACTCAGGGCTCATGTGTGCAAAGCACTGACTGCCCTGCTCATGAAGGAAAGAGGTAGGTGCATTCCAGCCACTATAGAAGGGCCCGGCTCCCACACCTTCAAAAATCACATCTTTTATGTCCACAGAACATTTGACATACGTTTCCTAAGCCTTCAGGCCTAATGCTGTCCAGTCGCTGCCCAGAACTGGTCAAGAAGGTACAAGAGCGTGCAGCCAGTTCCTGGCAGTTCAGTCAAAAAACACGACGCTCAACTGCTTCTCGAACACCTTCCCAAATTAACCTGAGCCTCATCCTCAGTACGCAGCTCACCCAGACGGAAGGCGTACTTACAGCTGCTGGCCACCAGGGGCTCCACTCAGATGCCTTTCTACACTGTTCACACCGGGCTTTCTTCTAATTTTAATCAGCACCATACTAAACAGCACCCTCGTACTTTGCTGGTATTATCTCATTTTCTTTCAAAAACAACCTGAAGAGGAAGGAATTGGCTAGCTGTACTTACAAAGGCTCTAAGGTGTTCTGCCATTTGCTTTACATTTATACATTTATTCACAACGGTTACTCCAAAGAGAAGAGGCACTGGGTGCAGACTCTTTCTGGCTCTTAAATTATCTTCTAAGAGCTTGGTTCAGAATTCTTTGTATTCTAGCCCAGGGTGCTGGATAGCTTTAGTGTCAACTTGACACACCTGGGTTGAGGGAGCCTCAACTGGGGAATTGGCTCCATTGGATTGGCCTGTGGCCACATCTGTGGAGTATTGTCTTGATTGTCCAGCAGTGTGGGAGGGCCCAGCCCACAATGAGTGGTGCCACCATAGGCAGGCTGCGTACCGTAAAGAAGGCAGGCTGGGCATGAGCCAGGGGAGCAAGCCAGTGAACAGCATTCCTCCATGGCTTGTGCTTCAGCTCCTGCCTCCAGGTTCCTGCCCTGGGCTCCCTAAGGGATGAACTGTGACCCGGGAGATGTAAGCTGAATAAACCCTTTTCTCCCCAAGTTGGTGTCGGTCAGAGCAATGGAAGACAAACTAGAACACCCAGGCTCCTGCTATGGCTCCCACGCTTGTGTTAAATCTAAACTCTGAGGAACCAATCAATCAATAGCTGCAAGGAAAGTCTCCACAATCACTTAATTCATAAAGATCACTGTAAGGCTAAACAGGGGAAACTACAGGGTTGGTAGTGTGGCTCAGAGTTAAATCCTGGGTTCTGGCCAGGCGTGGTAGCGCACACCTTTAATCCTAGCACTTAGGAGGCAGAGGCAGGAGGATCTTTGTGAGTTTAAGGCCAGCCTGGTCTATAGAGTAAGTTCCAGGACAGCTGGGGCTACAGGGAGACTCTGTCTAAATCCTGGGTTCTATCCCAGCAACAGCAGCACCATCACCTATAATAACTATTATTATTATTACTTAGTATATTTTAATAGCTGATGGTCCTAAGAAAAAGAACACAAAAATTTGTATTATCTCTCTATATACTTTCGGAATTTATTTCCAAACAGTAAAGCCACTGGTTGAGAAAATATGCTAGACATCAATCTCTGTCTTCCTTCAACAGTCAACTGCTCTGGAAATAAGCTCTCATTTGTGTACATACATCCTACAAGTATTGCTTCCGTTCTAAACAACTTAAGACCTTTTTAGCCATGTATGTGCCTTAACCTTCTCCCTGAGGGTCTTATCCGGTGAGCATCACCGGATCCTGTAGTCCACTTTCCATCCCTGGCTCCACACAAGGAAAATGAAATTTCCACAGTTCCACAGAATGGCCTGGCCCTGTTCTTGAGGTAGGAGAAGCAAGGCTGTTTTAGTCACACTACACCTTCACATCTAACACTTTCTGATTTCATGAGTGGTATAGGGTGTTCTTAGCTGAAACTGCCAACCACAGAAACCATGACTAGAAACCAGAGCCATCAATGACCAGGGACCTGGACCTACACCAAGCCCTGGAAAGACCAGGTTGAAGGGCACAGACCCAAGGACAATGGTTCTGTAGTTCTAAGACGAGCAAATGGAGTCTTATCTCAGCACTTAAATGGCAGAAAGCGTGCCAGACTCATGAAGTGTTGGAAATCCAGCATGCTAATAAGAAAACACATTCTGTTAACAGAACCCTGCCTCTCAGTGTTACCACCAGAATTCCATAGATCATGTCTACTAAGTGGAATGCATTCTTTCAGGCACTATGGGATAACAAAAATTGAAATGAAACTAAACAACTTCTGTACAGCAAAGAACACCACCGTTTGTGTGAACAGACAGCTGACACAAATGGTTGAGAAATATTATTTTAATGTTCAACATCTTTATACATTGGGAAAATGCAAATGAAAACTACTTTGAGATTTCATCTTACCCCAGTCAGAAATGGCTACGATTCGAAGAAAGATGTGGGAAAAAGGAAATTTGCATTCAGTGCCATGTTGAGAACTGGTGAGGCCATCATAGAAGCTGGTGGGAAGGTTCCCAAAAGCTAGAAATAGATCTACCATGGATCCAGCCACACACTTCTTGGGAATATACAAAAAAGGACTCTATCTCTTCTAAATATTTTTTTTAATTTTATGTGTATCAATGTATTGCCTGAATGTAAATGGGTGCACTCATGTCATGCATTGCCTGCAGAGGTCAGAAGAAGGCTTCAGATCCCCTGGAACTGGTTCTAGGGATGGCTGTTGACATATGAGTGCTGGGAATCAAACCCAAGTCCTCTGCAAGAGCAGCCAGTGCTCTTCACCACCGAACCATATCTCCAGCAGTGCTGGGAATTGAACCCAGGTCTTCTGCAAAGGCAGCCAATGCTCTTAACTGCTGAGCACCTCTCCAGCCCCAGGTCTCTGTATCTCACCACAGAGATCCCCACTCACCCATGTCCACTGCTGAGCACCTCTCCAGCCCCAGGTCTCTGTATCTCACCACAGAGATCCCCACTCACCCATGTCCACTGCTGAGCACCTCTCCAGCCCCAGGTCTCTGTATCTCACCACAGAGATCCCCACTCACCCATGTCCACTGCTGAGCACCTCTCCAGCCCCAGGTCTCTGTATCTCACCACAGAGATCCCCACTCACCCATGTCCACTGCTGAGCACCTCTCCAGCCCCAGGTCTCTGTATCTCACCACAGAGATCCCCACTCACCCATGTCCACTGCTGAGCACCTCTCCAGCCCCAGGTCTCTGTATCTCACCACAGAGATCCCCACTCACCCATGTCCACTGCTGAGCACCTCTCCAGCCCCAGGTCTCTGTATCTCACCACAGAGATCCCCACTCACCCATGTCCACTGCTGAGCACCTCTCCAGCCCCAGGTCTCTGTATCTCACCACAGAGATCCCCACTCACCCATGTCCACTGCTGAGCACCTCTCCAGCCCCAGGTCTCTGTATCTCACCACAGAGATCCCCACTCACCCATGTCCACTGCTGAGCACCTCTCCAGCCCCAGGTCTCTGTATCTCACCACAGAGATCCCCACTCACCCATGTCCACTGCTGAGCACCTCTCCAGCCCCAGGTCTCTGTATCTCACCACAGAGATCCCCACTCACCCATGTCCACTGCTGAGCACCTCTCCAGCCCCAGGTCTCTGTATCTCACCACAGAGATCCCCACTCACCCATGTCCACTGCTGAGCACCTCTCCAGCCCCAGGTCTCTGTATCTCACCACAGAGATCCCCACTCACCCATGTCCACTGCTGAGCACCTCTCCAGCCCCAGGTCTCTGTATCTCACCACAGAGATCCCCACTCACCCATGTCCACTGCTGAGCACCTCTCCAGCCCCAGGTCTCTGTATCTCACCACAGAGATCCCCACTCACCCATGTCCACTGCTGAGCACCTCTCCAGCCCCAGGTCTCTGTATCTCACCACAGAGATCCCCACTCACCCATGTCCACTGCTGAGCACCTCTCCAGCCCCAGGTCTCTGTATCTCACCACAGAGATCCCCACTCACCCATGTCCACTGCTGAGCACCTCTCCAGCCCCAGGTCTCTGTATCTCACCACAGAGATCCCCACTCACCCATGTCCACTGCTGAGCACCTCTCCAGCCCCAGGTCTCTGTATCTCACCACAGAGATCCCCACTCACCCATGTCCACTGCTGAGCACCTCTCCAGCCCCAGGTCTCTGTATCTCACCACAGAGATCCCCACTCACCCATGTCCACTGCTGAGCACCTCTCCAGCCCCAGGTCTCTGTATCTCACCACAGAGATCCCCACTCACCCATGTCCACTGCTGAGCACCTCTCCAGCCCCAGGTCTCTGTATCTCACCACAGAGATCCCCACTCACCCATGTCCACTGCTGAGCACCTCTCCAGCCCCAGGTCTCTGTATCTCACCACAGAGATCCCCACTCACCCATCTCTGGTGCTCTATTCACAATAGCCAAAAACGGAAACAACCTAGATATCCATCAACTGATAATAAAAATATGGTACATTTACACAACAGAGTACGTTCAACTGTTAACAAAAAATAAATTTGCAGGTAAATGGATGGAACTGGAAACAATCATCTCCAGTGATGTAAGACAGACCCAGAAAGACAAATGTTCTATGTTCTCTCTCATAAGTGAATGTTAGCTTTGAATCTTTAGGATTTATGTGTTTCAGTTCAAAATTCCACAGAGGAGCTGGGCATAGTGGTGCACGCCTTTAATCCTACCACTTGGGAGGCAGAGACAGGCGGATCTTTGTGAGTTCAAGGCCAGCCTGGTCTACAGAGTTCCAAGACAGCTGCGGCTACAGGGAGACCCTGTCTCGAAAAGAACCCCCCCCAAAAAAAAAAAAATTCCATAGAGGTCAGGAAAGTAGTAAGGAGCATGTTGGGAGTCCAAAGGAGGGGAGACAGAATGCAGTGATAAAGAGGAAAATAGATTAATGGAATAAAGAGGGTTAAAAAGGGTGGAGGAGGGCATGTGCAGAAGGAGAAAAGTCATATAGAAGTCTATTACTGTAGAAGTTTTTTGATAAATGTATAAAAAGTTTAAAGCTCATTATTTTTTTTTTTTGATCCTGACATGGCATTCTGCTTGAGGCTTATTTTAATGTAGTCCCTTCCAAAATACAGGAAAACTTAAATGTGCATATGTGTTTTCTCTTTTACCAATTTCAATAAAAAGTAAACCTTAAAAAAAAAAAATAGGCAGAAGCAGGTGGATGGACCTCTGTGAGTTCAAGGCCAGCCTGGTCTAAATAGCAAGTTCCAGGCCAGATGAGAATAAAAGGGAGACCCTGTCTCAAAAAGACCAAAAAATATATAAATAAAGTTTAAAAGGAGTTACCTTGCAACAGGAGGACAATGTCCCTGGGCCAGATACCATGGCCAGCAAATACAAAGCCCAGTCCCTCCTTTGGAGTTGTCACGGGGCCATGGCTCCAGCTCTTGGCTGCCCTTCAGAACCTGATGGTAAGATTCTACTGCTGAAGACACTGTGTAAAGAGAAATGAAGCTGGTGCTGACCTCAAAGCTCCATTGTACTGGTAGTGTTGGAAAGTGCTATAAATGCTACTGGATGAGCCTTTCCTAGTTGTGAATCCTTCAAGTTACACTAATAGGCAGCCTGGCAAGACAGTCCCAACTTGTGCTTTAGTGGCATGAATGTTAGGAAAGAAGCAATCATTTTCTGATTGGATTTTAAAGGCCTGCTTCACAAGATGAAGCCCATGCCTGGCATCAGGCCTAGGAACCTGTGGCTAGTTAGCTAGCTCACAGGCTGTAGGGGAGATCCTACTACTATTATTCTGTTAAATGGACACAGTATTAATCCAACTCCTAATGACTTGTTATTATACCCAGTGATCAATGCATCTCTCAACTCTCACCAGAGAAGTTTTTTCTTATAGCAGATGGTGATTAACACAGAGACCCACACCTGGTCAACAAGCAGAGCATAAGTCTGCAGACCGCTTAGCCCTTCCTTAATGAGACACCTGTACCACACCCTCTCTCCTCCCAAGGCTCAGGGCTCTTTGGTGGAGGACAGAAAGACTCGAAGAGGCAAAGGTAGTAAACAGCTCTAAGGAAACAGTATTTTCCCTGAAAGTAGGACAGTTCACGTGAACTCAGCAATCATGACAGAACTAACAAGACCTATGAAACCTCAAGCCGGACAAAATCACAGCATGGAGGGGAGGTGAACAAGAAATCCTCCTAGCCGAGGAACTACTGGAGCTGATGGCTGTACAAAGGAGGAAATCAGCTTTCTTTTAAGGTGTGAGTCCAGGTTCTAGGGGATGGACCCACATGGAAGAACATTTGAGGATACAAATTAGACTTGACAGGCCTTAAACAAAGCAGGATGGGACATTAGGTGGGGCAGTGAGTGAAAAAGGGTCTGAACATAATCAAGACACACCCTACGAGATTCCAAACAATAAAAGTAAAGGATATCCTGCCGGGCGTGGTGGCCCACGCCTTTAATCCTAGCACTTGGGAGGCAGAGGCAGGCCGATCTTTGTGAGAGTTCAAGGCCAGCCTGGTCTACAGAGTGAGTTCCAGGACAGCTGGGGCTACAAGGAGACCGTCTTGAAAAGACCAAACCAAAAAAAAAAAAAAAAAAAAGTAAATGATGTACTAAAAGAAAAAAAATTAAATCTTCCTTCTTGATGTAAAATGATATAGGCACTACTGTAACGCTGTGTCTAGGCAGCTAAGAATTCAGACAGAACTATCATCACAGCCTGGACTTAACAGAAAAGGTTGTATGGAACACAGCTGAGAAAGTCCAAGTTCAGCAAAGCAGCATCCAGAGCCTCCACACCGCTCCAGAGCTACTTCTAGCACTAATCTGAACTTTAGTGCACTCTCAGGCAAGATCTCTGACCTAAAATAATGAAAAGTCTGTCTATACTGAAGCTAAATGGTTAGAAATTCAACTCTACTAGGCCAGCATTCAGCTAGCTACTGCAGTCAAGTGTGAGAAAAAGCAGAGCTCCAGAACCAATAGCCCCTGACAAGCAGGGCTAAATAAGGTACTGTTAGAACAAGGTGTTCTTTAAACAGTGGCCACAGCTAAAACCAAAGACAGATTACCCAGCACGCATGCACAGACAGGTCACCCACCACGGGTGCACAGACAGGTCACCCACCACGGGTGCACAGACAGGTCACCCACCACGGGTGCACAGACAGATCACCCAGCACGCGTGCACAGACAGGTCACCCACCACGCGTGCCCAGACAGGTCACCCAGCACGCGTGCCCAGACAGGTCACCCAGCACGCGTGCACAGACAGGTCACCCAGCACGCGTGCACCCACAGGCCTGGGAGCATCCTAGGCTTTCCAGACTCACCTCTATCAAGCAATGAACACAAACAGCCACACCTTCCAAAGCCAATAGCATTTAAAACTGAAAACAGAGCTTAATGTCCTTGGATGGGGAAAACACTAACACAGCAGAAAGACAAGGGAAGGCAAGAGTGAGTGCAGAGACCGGCATGTGAGAGCCCAGGATGGGAGGGGCTCAGGGAGCTGAGAGTCCCAGTGGAATCCTGAGAAAAATCCAAAGACTGCAATTTTGGGTGGGTCCTTTCCCTTTCCCATTTTCTTCTCTCCCCCCCCCCCAATCAGGGTCTCCCTGTAGCCCCAGCAGGCCAGGAATTTCTTACGTAGACCAGGTTGGCCTCTCCATCTTCCTCTGGAATGCTAGGATAGCGTGGAAGTGTGCCACTGCACCTGGCTAGATGGGTCTCTCAAAACACAAATTAAAGGAAAATCCTAATTAGCATATTTTAACCTCAGAGAACCCTTATCACACTGAACACAGTGTTTTACCCTTTAAAACCCCTAACACTAGGGACTTCCAACATGCCAGGCAAGAGTTTCATTGCTGAGATATTACTCAGACCACTTTGCACATATTATTTTGAGGCAGGGTCTAAGTTACTATGTAGCTCAGGCTAGACTGGAACTTGTAATTCACTTGCCTTTGCCTCTGGAGCAGCATGGACTACAAGGCTGTACCCCCAGGGCTGACTGTGATATCTTAATCACAAGTACACATTAAACAAAAATTAATTTTTAAGTCTTAAAACATTCGGTTATGTAATTCTCCACTTGAAACAGTACTCTGCTGGCTCAATGAGCAAGCCTAAAACGTCAACATCAGGCAGAGGTCTGGTTCATGCAAACTGTCTTAGACAGGAACTTTTAGGGTTGCTCAAAGCGAGAAAAAAAAATCCTTAAAACAAGGGAAAGTACCTAAAACTCAGCAAGAAAGGATACTTTTTTTTGGGGGGGGGGGTCTTTTTGAGACAAGGGTCTCCCTGTAGCCCCAGCTGGCCTGCAGCTCACTCGTAAACCAGGCTGGCCTTGAACTCACAGAGATCTGCCTGCCTCTGCCTCCTGAGTGCTGGGATTAAAGGCATGTGCCACCACGCCCAGATGATCTACTTTTCGTTCATTTAAAAAACACCTCCCTGAAGCAGTACACACGGCTCCTGCTTTGCCTGAAAGCATCAAGCTGTTACTCACAGGCTCACAATCCAAATCTTTCTGTTTTGTTTTGAAGACAGGGCCAGGCTAACTTTGTACTGCAGCTGGACTTGCTGAGATCCTCCTGTTTCTGCCTCCTGGGAACACACCATATACAATGTCTACCTTCCTGCAGTCAGGAGGCTTTCTTTCGGCCCTGCCATGCTGAAGCTAGCTGCCTGGCTTCCCACTGGGCTCTTTATCTCCCTAGATCTGTGCTTGCCCTAGAGAATGAGTTTAGGCTGGGGAAAAACTGAGCTGAGCCAGGATACCAGCTTTCAGGACAAAGCTAGTTAACACTAGAGTCCTTCAACAATTTGGTCATTGAGACAATTATCTCTATTTTTCCTGCTCTGGGTTCACAACTTGACATGGTCTGAGAAAGGTGAGCCTTAAAGCCTCAGCAGAGGAGTGCAGAACCAGAAACCCCCAAACAGCCAGGTGCTAAGTCGCAGCCCTAGGAGCCACCTGCCCTTGGGCAGGCGCAGCACCAGGCCTTCGCTGGGCCTTCATGCTGCTTGCCATCTCATCACTGGCACTCACTTGCGCCTATCTTCTGGACGGCTGTAATTCGCAGATTCCTTCTCTGGGATATGTCCACCTGTACCTGGAGGTGTGAGGCTATGCAAAGCAAGCTGACCCCGGAAGCTTCTGGAGAGCCTGCCCTTTCTCTGCTAACCCTAAGCCGAAGGTGACCCTGAGTTCCAGAGTTTGGAATCTGGAATGTAACTACCACGAAAAATAATTTCATGTGCCAGGTGTGGCGATGGATCTCTGTGACTTCAAAGCCAGTCTACATAGTGAGTTCCAGGATAGCTGGGGCTACCGAGAGACCCTGTCTCAAAACCAACCAAAAAAAATCATTTCATAAAAGAAAAAATATAATAAAGCCTCTACCTGCTCCAGTCCACTTCCTTCCTAAATGACAGGAAAAAAAAAAAAAAAGAGCAGAAAAACAATCCTTTTTCTCCAGTATTTCATGTTTATTCTCTTACTTTGAACACTGGGTGGCAGGAAAACTCAAAATCCATTCAAGTTTGTTAATGAGCTCTGGAAAGTCTAGACAAAATTCATGAAAACAAGCTAGAAGGAAGTGTGAAGAAGAAATGGTGACCAAAGCCAGGACTCCAGGTCTTGAGGAAGCTGAGGAGGAGGATGGGCTCAAAACCACCCTGGGGATACATCAACCCCTACCGCAGAAGAGGAAAACACAACTCACCAAAGCCTGTGGAGGAGGCTAGAAGGCGGTGCTGACACAGGCACACCGCCATGGCAGACCCACCTCCCGTGCAAAAAAGCAATCCAACTGCGGGCTCCAGAGGCCTAGGGAGCAGGCTCCCTACACAGGACTAAAACCAAAGACAGCAGGGGACAGAGCAAACTGGCACCACAACCTCTGGGCTTCAAAGGTCATCAACAAGAAAATGAAAGGGAGGCTGGAGAGAGAGGACTCAGGGTTAAGAGCACCGCCGGCTCCTGCAGGGCACCCCCATGGCAGCTAACAACCATCTGTAACTCCATTTCCAGAGGATCCAATGCCCTCTTCTGACCTCCACAGGCACTGCGTAGCATGACTGCACTTACATGCATGCAGGCAATACATGTATACACATATATGCAGGCAATACATGTACACACAAATAAGTACTTTAAAAAGAAAGTGAAAAGGTAAACCAAAGGAAAAAACTTCTGTGAACCACTTCATAAAGGATTTATATATGGAATGTATGCAATACTATTACAACCAATTAAAAAGAACTCACTGTAAAATGCAAGCAGGTACTTCACAGAATACATAGCAGGACATGAGCACAGCAAGGCGCAGGCCACGTGATGCACCACAGTTCACCACGGAGCACAGAGACCCACAATCAGCCAAAATGCCCCAGCAAAACCAGAAAGGAGCTGGAGTGAGCTGGGGGAAGGCTAAGTCCAGGGCCTCCACAGGTGAAACATTACTAATTACAGTAACTCAATCTCAAAGTCTAGGTGGGAAAGAAGCCACACGGTGTGCCACAGGGAAGTGCTGGCAGTTTTATGTTTAACTTCATGATTCAAAGAGCTCACTAAATTATTCGATTTCTAGACTTTCACATATTAAAATTTAAAAATTACCCATCAGGCTAGCAAGATAGCCAAGCAGGTAAAGAAGCTTGCCACTGAGCCTAATTAATATGACAGAAGTAACACCCATGAGCTGACCTCTGACCTTCACACAAAAACTGGAATGTACATTTGGGCGCCACGCACACACACCCCACAAAATAAATGTAATTCATGGTTTGGAGGCAAGATCTCACTATGTAGCCATGGCTGGACTGGAATTCCCTAAGTATACCAAGCTGTCTGAACTCACAGAGTTCTGCCCGTCTTTGCCTCCTTAGTGCTGGGATTAAAGGCATATGCCACCACGTCATCCATATATGTAGTTTTTAAAAATTAAAAAAATGTTTAAATTGCCCTTCAAACTGACAAAAATTTTATACTCAACATGCCAGAGAGTGATGACCTTTAACCAGATTCTGGAAAAGCTAATAATCCTAAAAGCACGTCTTACAAAAAATAATCCTAGGCTGGAAAGGTTTGCTTTCCTCCAGGCAGGGACCACCTGCTGAAGCACGGCTGCGGGCCTCACCCTCACTCGGCTTTCAGAGTCAACCACTATGCCTGGCATTGCCTGCAGCAACCGGGAGATACAAGTGCAGCTGGGACCCACTCCAAGCTACGACACGAGTTCCGGGGTCATCTCAAGGTCATCCTGAGAATGAAGGACAGTATTAGGTGCAGCCAACTTAACTGATACACAGCTCACCTGATGCTGCCAGGCAGGACCTGATGCTCAGCTACAGTCCACAGACCTACAGTGTGCAGGACACGGATGAACAAGACACTTGTGATGGCACCAAGGCCTGGTGGCTGTGCTGGTAACACTCTGGCATTCTAATGCAGATGGCAGAGACTGAGACTGACAAAAAGACCGTCTTGTCTTTGTCATTTCCACTGCAGCTGATTTGGGTGGTGCACATCTGACCCAGCTTCAGGAGTTTGGGGAAAAGGAAACTAGCTACCAAGTGCAAAGCTACACTACACAGAATCAAAGAACGGCGGGGGCAGAAAGGTCAATGCTTCGTGGAAGTCCCTGAAGTTCAGATACTGCGGAGTGGCCTTCACCAAGGTGCACCTCTGCAGCCGGTGGCTTAGAAGGATGACTCGTGTGCCGGTGTTTAGGGGTCTGTCTCTACAGCAGGTGGTGGGGAGCTGGTCATCATGGGCATTAGCTCAGGCGCACTGAGACCCCAGCTGGCTTTCCACAGGGTTAACAGAAGTTGCCCGGTCTGTCATCTGCTTCTACCTTTTTGCCAACTACCATGTGAAACCCCTTCACTGGCTACTGATATTGCTGCTCTGACTACTGGGCTCAGGGGTACTGCCCCGGCTGACTGCAGCTACCTCCCAGCCCAGGTCATCAGGCCAGAAGCAGCAGAGGCCAGGGACTGAAACAGAGACTTCTGCTGCTTGGCATAGAGATTCCAGGTTTGGAGACCTCAGCCACTAGGAATAATACCTAAGCAGCAGACCTGTATCAAGCACTGAATGACGCCCGCAATCTGGCTCTAGACGCTGCCCTGCAGGCATGGGGAGACCCAGGTGGAGATCAGTCCTGAGCCAATCAGACAATATAGCTGAGGGACCTCCCTAGGGCCCCTCCGGTTTGTTACTGGAAACTGCCAACTGACCTAGCGCCAGTCTCACAGATGATGGAGTACACTGCGTCAGGGAAGACCTTCTGAAGACCTCCCAAGGGGCTACTGATGAGGGACTCCAGGGGCCGCTTCCTGGGTCCCAGACTAAAGCTGTGGTGAACACACTCCCAGGCAACCCATCTTGATGGCCCCACAACCATGCTGGGCTGAAGCAAGCTGCCCAACTAGCAAGTATCAGAGACCCGGTGAATGAGAGTCTCTGTCCTGGCAGAGCAGAACGCAGGGAACTCAGACTGGCCAGAGCCAAGCTGCTACTGGCTGATCCTTCAGCAGAAATTGTCTTTCCACTGTGTCAAACACTAACAGGCTCAGCTACATTTGCCTTACAATGAATGACTACACAGGTAGAGGGGTGAGTGCAGGGAACTGGGAGAGCACACCACTGCTTCCTCTGCAGTAAACTGGGAGAGCACACCACTGCTTCCACTGCAGTAAACTGGGAGAGCACACCGCTGCTTCCTCTGCAGGAAACTGGGAGAGCACACCGCTGCTTCCTCTGCAGTAAACTGGGAGAGCACACCACTGCTTCCTCTGCAGTAAACTGGGAGAGCACACCGCTGCTTCCTCTGCAGGGAACTGGGAGAGCACACCGCTGCTTCCTCTGCAGGAAACTGGGAGAGCACACCGTTGCTTCCTCTGCAGGAAACTGGGAGAGCACACCGCTGCTTCCTCTGCAGGGAACTGGGAGAGCACACCGCTGCTTCCTCTGCAGTAAACTGGGAGAGCACACCACTGCTTCCACTGCAGGGAACTGGGAGAGCACACCGCTGCTTCCTCTGCAGGAAACTGGGAGAGCACACCGCTGCTTCCTCTGCAGTAAACTGGGAGAGCACACCACTGCTTCCTCTGCAGTAAACTGGGAGAGCACACCGCTGCTTCCTCTGCAGGGAACTGGGAGAGCACACCGCTGCTTCCTCTGCAGGGAACTGGGAGAGCACACCGTTGCTTCCTCTGCAGGAAACTGGGAGAGCACACCGCTGCTTCCTCTGCAGGGAACTGGGAGAGCACACCGCTGCTTCCTCTGCAGTAAACTGGGAGAGCACACCACTGCTTCCACTGCAGGGAACTGGGAGAGCACACCGCTGCTTCCTCTGCAGGAAACTGGGAGAGCACACCGCTGCTTCCTCTGCAGTAAACTGGGAGAGCACACCACTGCTTCCTCTGCAGTAAACTGGGAGAGCACACCGCTGCTTCCTCTGCAGGGAACTGGGAGAGCACACCGCTGCTTCCTCTGCAGGAAACTGGGAGAGCACACCGTTGCTTCCTCTGCAGGAAACTGGGAGAGCACACCGCTGCTTCCTCTGCAGGGAACTGGGAGAGCACACCGCTGCTTCCTCTGCAGTAAACTGGGAGAGCACACCACTGCTTCCACTGCAGGGAACTGGGAGAGCACACCGCTGCTTCCTCTGCAGTAAACTGGGAGAGCACACCACTGCTTCCTCTGCAGTAAACTGGGAGAGCACACCGCTGCTTCCTCTGCAGGGAACTGGGAGAGCACACCGCTGCTTCCTCTGCAGTAAACTGGGAGAGCACACCGCTGCTTCCTCTGCAGTAAACTGGGAGAGCATACCGCTGCTTCCACTGCAGTAACAACAGGTTTTATTTTTACTTACTGCGAAAAGAACTGCTTTAATATACTGAAGGACTTCGGAGGAAGCTGAAGTGCCCTGACAGCGGCACTGTGTGTTCTCTAGTCAACATCCCGAGCCCCCGGCTGCTCCCCAGGAAGATGCGCTGATAGCAGGGAGACTCAGCCGTTCCAAGTGTTATCAGAAGGCTCTTCCTTTGTCTAAGTTTTTCTTGCAAGAAAGATGTAGTTTATAATGCAGCTAGAGATTCAATTAAGAAAAAGTCAGCTTATTTTTTATAAAGTTAGGAGCTTTTATAGCATCAAGTTTTCTCAGTGCTCCTTGCCCGGCAGGCAGGCCAGCCTACTCCATGAGAATCAGTGTACTTCTCACTCGTGACTGTGATGATGCTTGCATCATCAGTAGAGCAATGAGTATTCAAGACATGTCCCCTACGGAACTAAAGTGCATGGTGGTCTGCCACCTTGAAACACAGCCTTTCCTCAATGAGTAAATTGGCCTATACACAGTTAGAATGAGCAGGGTCCTGGGTTCATCCCAGAACAGGTACAGCAGCCAGGCTTTAACAGAGAGTCTAAATCAAACCCTTTCCACATGACTACTTAATAGTAAATTATAATATTTAACCATTTAAAATTTAAATTAGGAATCAGAACACTGGAATGAGAGGTTCAAAACCTCACTTTACCAATAACTTAAATTTCTTCCAATTAGACTGCAACTCTCATAAAATTCACAAATAAGTTACTCCATTTGTTTTCAAGATTAATCTCTCACAGGCAGATTACACTCCTATGGGACAGGAAGCATTATTTACAGTAAAAATTTCTTTGGAAGCTGATGTAATGTTGCACACCCTTAATCCTAGCATCTGAGAGGCAGAGTCAGGCAAACTTCTGTGAGTTACAGGCCAGCCACAGTTACATAGTATAACCCTACCTAGAATCAAAAGGCAAAGTTGTGATTAAATTAAGAGAGCCGAAGAGAAAACAATATTCCTCGTGGGCGCAAGAAATAAACTATTTACAAAATATAAGAATATTAAAGTTTGCCGGGCGTGGTGGTGCATGCCTTTAATCCTAGCACTTGGGAGGCAGAGGCAGGCAGATGTCTGTGAGTTCAAGGCCAGCCTGGTCTACGGAGTGAGTTCCAGGATAGCTGGGGCTACAGGAAGACCCTGTCTCAAAACGACCAAAAAAAAAAAAAAAAAAAAAAAGAATATTAAAGTTTAAAACATTAAAAAAAAGTCTTCCTGGGTCAAAGAACTGACTGATACAGTTAAATTCTGCCCAAAACAACAAGCCTCTGCAGTGAAAAACTTTGGAAAGACTGAGAGATATGGCAGAAGGCATGAACTGGGGTGGGACTGAAAGATAATGTATGCAATACACAAATCATCAATAAAATGTTTTTTAAAAAGTCTTCAATATTCCTTGTAAGAGAAAGGCAAATTATGATTTTACTGAAGGTCTAGAGATGCAGGTCAGTTGGCAAGATTGCCACTGAGTTTGACCTCCACATAAACAAGCCTCCAATCCCTGTCAGAAGAGTCACCCTTGACTATCTGAGGAGTTCCAGACCAACCTGTGCCAGAGACCTCAACTCCAAAAAAAAGTGAGGATTTCATGAAGAACTTCTGATGGAACTTGGGCTATTCTCAGATGTACAGCTTAGCAAAGTCACAGTTAAGAACACAAACTGCAGGATTGCTGTAAGGCTGGGTCATGACCCAACCAGTAGTCATCACAGGCCTGTTCAAATCTGTGAAACCCATCCTTCCCCCAACCCCCAATCTTTTTGAGACAGGTCTCTCTGTAGCCCCAGCTGTCCTGGAACTCACTATGTAGTCCAGGTTAGCCTTGAAGTCACAGAGATCCACCTGCCTCTGCCTCCCAAGTCCTTGGATTAAAGGTGTGCGCCACCACGCCTGGCCAAAAGCTTTGTCTTCTAGTTTGGTAGATGGTCATACACATACACACACATACACACATTACATACACATGCGCATACACATGCACACACACACGCACACGCACTAAGGAAAGTGTGTATGTGTGCTAGTAAAGTGTCAATCACTGGACCCTCAGTGGAGACAGTGTCTGACAGTCAAACTCCAAAGTACACACATTTTTTTGAATCTGAAATTTCACTGAGCTTATCCTTCAAAATGTGCTTCAACTCATGAAAATAACTTTCCCAATGTTATTCATAGCAACAGAAATGAAATGACCTGTTGCCCAACAGTCAGTCTAGGCCTGGCAATGCAAAAGTGGAAATAGAATAAAGACAGTTTTCAGTTGCAATTATAGGCCTGATCCCAGGGTGTAGGGTTAGGCCTAAAGGGTGGTGGACAAGAGTATGTATAATGAAGGGGTTTAAGTTGAGAAAGCGCATTCTACATACCTGCCTATTTATGATCTCATCTCCTCTGGAAGGACTCTCAAGAACTAAGTACGCACCCTGCTTAAGGAGAAGAGCCCAGTCCCAGGAGAGTGTATGGGACAGCCTTCCACTGCATTCCCTTTTAGACATTTTTAATTTACATCATATAACAATACTCAAATATTCTAAACAACTAAACTTAGAACTGAATACCTGCAAGAGAAGCAAATGTAGACACACAGAAGATGACAGAAGCCCGGACTCCTCAGAGCAGCAGTGGAAGGACCTGAACCAAAGGCTCCACAAGGCTCAGGGAGCACAGGACACAACAGCCCTGAGGGGCCCCATGCCAAGGAAGCTGAAGATTACTTGACACAGACAGAGTTTAAGGCATAAGTATAACAGAACAGAATGGCCAGACCACAATGCTCCGTTCTTCCGGAAGCAGGCACTGCGGGTAACAGACATTGCTCATCTGTATCAGTGGCCCAACCTGCCCTTGGGAGTAACTACTAAGCATGGTCTTGAGCACAGTACTTCCCACCGCAGCTTCACCTGCACTATGTAAAGTAGGCATATCACCATAAGTACGGTGGGTTTGAGAGAAACAGAGTGGGAGCACACTTGTCAATGCCCTTAAAGGGGCAGTCAAAAAGTTGGAGCTGTTGTAAGTTGGTGCCCAACCTGTTGTACCTAAACACTAAAACAAATTTTCAGAGGTATCTGGCTTGGTTCTGGGATTTCTTTCCCTAGGGGCTCAGTGGGTTCCAACTGGCTGTACTGGCTGGCACCAGTCACGACCTCACAGCCCCCCTCCTCCATGCCAGGATTATAGGTGGGCCACAAACACCAAATTCTTTTTTCAGCACACATTTTGGAGAGAAGATTTTTCAAGTTCAGGACAACTGGTTATATACACAGAAGTAAAATATTCTTTGCTAAACACAAAGACCTTGAAGAAAAACAAAGACACCTCAAGAAAACAAGTGGCTTTTACACACACTCCTTACCTGTGCACACCTAACCTCGACACTGCATTGCCTGCCTTGCCTACCAGACTCTGAGGCCCCAACTACAAACAACAACTCCCTTGGGGTGGAGAGATGACTGGGTGGTTAAGAGCACTGGCTGCTCGCAATTGTAGAGGACCCAGGTTCAGTTCCTCTTCATCTACATGGCGGCTATCAACCATCCAAAACAAAAGCCTTCTGACCTCTACAGACCCTGCATGACATGGGTGCACTTATATACATGCAGGCAATACACTCATACACACAAAATAAATAAAATTTAAAAATAAAAACACTGGGTGTGGTGGCACACACCTTTGATCCTAGAACTTGGAAGGCAGAGGCAGGCGGATCTCTGTAAGTTCAAGGCCAGCTTGGTCTACATAGGGAGTTCCAGGCCAGCTGGGGCTACAGGGAGACCTTGCCTCAAAAAGAACAGAAAAAAATAATAAAATAATAAAAATAAAAACAACAACCCCAAATGGTTAGGACAATTTCAGCTATTTTAAATACCTTTTTTCAAATCTTAAATGCATTAAAGTAATTACTGGCATCACCCAACATAAGCAAGATTAGTATTCCAGTTCTTCTAGCAGAATGGAAAAATCCTTGGCTCAGTGATTAAGAGCACTGGCTGCTCCTGCAGAGGACCGGGGTTCAATTCCCAGCATGCACATAGGAGCTAACAACGGTCCTAACTCCAGTTCCAGCTTATCCAATGTCCTCTTCTGAACTCTGTGGGCACTGCATGACATGGGTGCACCTACCTACATGCACCCAATAAACTCATACACATAAAATAATATAAGTATTTTTTAGAAGTACTCAGAGTATCTCCTGAGGGTCTAGAACTGGCCTGAGTATATTCTTGAAATAAGAGAAACAGCTGAACTGGAAGGGCAGGGCAGAGTCCCAAGCACAATGGGACTTCTAAGCAGGGGCCTGCAGACTGTCAGCACTGTGAGCAAGGAGAGTGGACCGACCGATCAATCCGGCCTTCTGCCTCCTCCCTCTCCCCAGAGCTCTGCCCCAGGGGCTGGTTGCATGTCCACTGGGGGGGGGGGGGGGTGCACACAGGCTATCAAGACCCAAAACAGACAGCACTGTGAGCCCTCAGATGCTGGTGGTGCCTGTGAGCACAGCAGTGTTCCTGTTGGAGAGACACAGCAGCCCAGAGGGAGGCAGCCACTCTGCCCAAGTCCGCTGTTAGGAGCAGAAAAATCACAACAAAATGAAATGCAGGCGGCATCAAGTTAAAAATACAGCTGAGTAGAATGCCTGTAGGAAGCCAGAGCCCCGGGATCGAGACCAGGACAGGGGAGAGCTGAGGTACACGTGACAACAATTCAAGCAGGTAAACCGGGGGTAGAAGATTCTAAAAGCATCCCATGGAGAATACGGGCAGGAAGCCATGGGTGTGGCAGAGTGGCAGGCAAGGCACAAATCCAGGGATTCAATCACCTGGGGAGGGAGGGCAGATCACAGGGCGCCAGCGTGGATGAGAAGATTTCAGCTAAGCCCAGAGCTTCCTGCGGCTCTGGCCACCTGCCTGCAAGCCACACTCCCCACTTCCAGCCTTCACGATGAGGGTCCTACTGGGAAAACACAACCACATAACTTCACAGATTAAAGAAAGTCACCCAAAGTGCTGGTGACCACTCTTTTGATGATCTACGCCACCCATACTACACAGGTTCAAAACACGTCCTCAACTCCTGGTTCACTCTGCTCTCAAAGTTCATTCACTTTCTCCACCAGAAGTGCACTCAACAAGAACCAGACTTCTCTCTCTGGGCTTTGAGTTGTAAACAGTAACACTGTGCTGGAGATCTGTGTTCCCGTCCCCTGACTTCGCCTTGGAGGAGGCGCACAGACTCTGCTGGGCTTGAGCTCCCACTACCCTGCCTTCACTTCCCTGGCAGGAGGTCGCAAATTCAAACCCAGGTGACAAACCAAGCACGCCAACAGAGAGGCTGCGGAGGTCAGCAACTGGAGAGGAGAGCAGGACCCACAAGTAGACCGCAGCCCTCACCCTTGCTTGTTTTTTTTTTTTAATCCAATGAACTACGCCATGTCCTTCCTCTTTTTTCTTCAATAATCTAGACTCTGTTGCTTGCCACCAAAAAACTTCAAAATCTGAAAAACCAACAGTGTGACAGAGGCCAGTGGAAGTCACAGGGTATTGGGCATAAAGCTGAGAATAGGCTGGTCTACTGGGCAAGAAGGGAACTGTGAGCAAAAGCCTAGGCTTGGGGGCCCAGCACTGCACACTGAGCATGCAGAAAGTCAGCAGATTCTACAACACATGCCTGTCTGTGAGCCTTGAAGCACCAGGTGAAAACCATCAGCTATTGGCAGTGCTGTGATTCTGTTTGTGGCTTTGAAGGAATTTCAGTTTGTGCTGAGCTGGAGTCACTTGGACAACCCACTCCTAACTGCTTACAGGAGGACGGGGGGTACACCCACCTGCCATTTCCCTGTACAGACCTCTCCCTTGGGTTTCCTACTTCTCAGATATTAGCATTCTTTTCTCTCTGCACATCAGGCTCACCTCTGTGTTTCTACAGAAATACAATGTGACCTCCCTTAAAGACTCATGTTTAAATGGCAATGTCTACCTAACACACATCTGGTATACAGCAGAGCAAACAATAACAGACAGTTTCTAATTATTAAATACATCATTCCTACTGTATCTAGGCACTGTCTATGCATTTCTGTGTTCCTTACAATTGACCTACTTAAAAATGTATTATGTGAGTTCAAGGCCAGCCTGGTCTACAGAGTGAGTTCCAGGACAGCTGGGGCTATAGGGAAACCCTGTCTAGAAAAGACCAAAAAAAAAAAAA